>JAUPMG010023402.1:0-15031 GCA_031762675.1 Pachysandra terminalis | reverse complement strand
GGTCTAGCAATAGATCCCGAAGGTCATACCTCGTGATCCGTGCCATCCCACCTTGGGATATGAGTCACCGGGATCCGGGGCGTGACATCTTCCCTTTCTTCTTGAGCTAAGCTTACCCTGTAAACCACAGGAAGCTTGCTCCAAGGGCTGTTTTCTTTAAACCCCTTGTAGGTCTTTCAGTTTTGACAGCTTGATGCTAGGCTATTGCTCTTCAAGGAACTCTCACGAAAAGCCCCAGTACAGACATAAAATAGACTTTGCAGTAAATCTTCATCTATAAGATTGAACCGATCTAACTAGTCTTTCGCACGACTTTTGGTGCCACATCAATTAGATATAGTTGTGCTTTTGTCACATTAATTATTTGGTCAAGGAACTATTAGATGTGATGAAGAGTTTTGTTGGAAAAACTCATTTACATTACATGAACAAGGGTGTAGACATCCTGTCAGCACTAATTTATCTTTAGCATCAATGGGCCCCACGATTTATAAAAAAGAAAAAGAAAAAGAAAGGGGACTCATGTGGAACAAACCTGTGACTTGTGTAGATCCACAGTGAGGGTTCACGGTACTGTGTGATGAATAAGAATCCATCAAGAGCTTTTTAGTTCTTTCTTTTTCGGATTTATCATTCATCTGTAAATAAATCTGAATTACATTATTCATTATTTATTTGAGTCTGCAATATCACACACGAGATGCTTCAGCTTTTTTAGTTGGGAGCTTATGCCTTATGCATTTGCAATGTTCATCTTGTTGGGGGCTCACACACCGATGTTGACACCGGGTGGTAACTTTATGATTCCACGCGGATGTCAGATGAATTGACCACCCTAAGATGGTCAATTCGTATTTTATTATATCTTCAGCGGGCTTGCCACCCCGAGATGGCGAACTCGTCACTTATTATGCTTCTTGACGGGCCTAAACCACCCTAAAATAGTCAATTCGTATATTATTATATTTTCAGCGGGCTTGCCACCCCGAGATGGCGAACTCATCACTTATTATATTTCTTATCGGGCTAGACATCCCGAGATGGACAATTCGTCACTTATCAATTCGTTATCTAGGTAACCATCCTTTGAAAGGGAGAGGATAGTTCAGGTAAAGACTTTATGATCTAATCCCAAGATCTGATAGAGACAATATGATCCTATTTCGAGTTCGGGTAAAGACTTTATGATCTAATCCCAAGATCTGATAGAGACAATATGATCTTATTCCGAGTTCTTGTAAAGACTTTATGATCCAATCCCAAGATCGGATAGAAACGATATGTTCCTATTCCGAGTTTGGGTAAAACTCTATGGTCTAATCCCAAGATCGGATAGAGATGATATGCTCCTATTCCGAGTTCGGGTAAGACTTTATGATCCAATCCCAAGATCGGATAGAGACAATATGATCCTATTCCGAGTTCGGGTAAAGACTTTATGATCTAATCCCAATATCGGATAGAGACAATATGATCATAGTCCGAGTTCGGGTAAAGACTTTATGATCTAATCCCAATATCAGATAGAGACAATATGACTTATTCCAAGTTTGGGTAAAGACTTTATGATCTAATCCCAAGATCGGATAGAGACAATATGATCCTATTCCTAGTTCGGGTAAAGACTTTATAATCTAATCCCAAGATCGGATAGAGATGATATGTTTCTATTCCGAGTTCGGGTAAAGACTTTATGATCTAATCCAAATATCGGATAGAGACGGCATGTTCCTATTTCGAGTTCGGATAAAGATTTTATGATCTAATCCCAATATCGGATAGAGACAATATGATCATATTCTGAGTTCGGGTAAAGAATTTATGTTTTAATCCCAATATCGAATAGAGACAATATGACTCTATTCCGAGTTCGGGTAAAGAATTTATGTTCTAATCCCAATATCGAATAGAGACAATATGACTCTATTCCGAGTTTGGGTAAAGACTTTATGATCTAATCCCAAGATCGGATAGAGCCATGATATGATCCTATTATGAGTTTGGGTAAAAACTTTATGATCTAATCCCAAGATCAGATATAGACAATATGATCCTATTCCGAAGTCGGGTAAGGGCTTTATGATCCAATCCCGAGTCCGGATAGGGACCTTATGATCCTATCCCAATTTTGGGTAAGGCTTTAATGATCCAATCCCAATGTTGGATAAGAACTTTATGATCAAATTCCAAGGTTGGATAGTGGCCTTATGACCCTATCCCGAGGATGGATCATGACTTTATGATCCCATGCCAAGATCGGATTGTGACTTTATGGTCCCATACCGTGGCTAGGTGGCGACGTTATGATCCCATGCCAATGTTAGGTGGTAACTTTATGATTCCACGTCAATGCTGAGTGAAAACTTTATGATTCCACTCTGTATAATTATTTATCTGAGCTCATCGCCATGAGATGGCCAACTTATGCGAAGTTATGCACATCGGCTTATGCTTATCCCACTCCAAGTACGATGCCCCGACGCATCTGACTTCGCATACAAGGATGTAAATTGCCTGCATTCAATATTTTGTTAGCATCATCAAAGTGCGCTCATCCCCCTTTTTCAAGCGCCATGAGTGTATGGGGCTAATGACGACCCTTGATTTTTAGGCATATATGTGGTGTCATGTCATTGGTGACGCACACATTGTACCCATTTATGGGTAATATATAGCACATTTTTCTACTCTTTGAGGTCTGTAAACACTGTTCACCATGACTTAGGGAATGTTGTTCACCTTAACCTCGGGAACACTATTCACACCTTGCAATTCATCACATAGACACTTGTCACCCATGCACATCACATTCATGGGTCCCACACTATCACGAACTAAACCGGAAACCTCATTGGAGATCCCAATTTGAATTCGTAATAACTCTCACCCCAAACAAAGCTTGGGAGTGGATAAGCAATATCTAGCCAAAAATGGCTAAATAAACGGATATTATGTAAGGTATAAGTTATGAAATATTAATATTCTTAAAATAATATCCTTTGCAATCATTCTTCAAACAAGCAACGAAAATTAACACGAGTCTAGTGTTTTCAAATCAACTCCTATTATAAGATCAGGTAAAAACCTTAAATAAAATCCTAGAGATAACTAACGTCTATATGAGATCAGATATCAGAGTAGCAAAGTATATCTGGGAAAATCACATTAATGGATAATAATAAAGTAAGAATGTACATTCAAATTTAAGTAATAATCAACGGAAAGAAAGTCAATAAAATACAAGTCCAACATTAAGTTAAAGTCTCGATAAAAACGATTATACAACTGGAAATCTAAATAAGGAAATTACTAATCTATTACATTACATCAAATAACAACGAATGTCCTCATCTTCATCTTCATCTTCATCTAATAGACCTGAAATGTGGTTGCTAAAAAGCATAAGCTACACTAGTCAGTAAGCAAATAACTTCAGGAATATATAAGACTATCCTAGAAACCATGCAATTCACAATACTCGTAGTCCATACAGTAAGGAAACCATTAAGATGCGATGCATGCGGTCAATTAATTATTATGCATGCTGTGCACCTATTTTATAACAATCACCAAATGTGATCTAAACAAACATTCTAATATGCATGGAGTCTGTGTGGATTCTACAAAGACCAATCTATATTTGGGCAAGATGTCTTAATGGACCATCTCCCAAAGATAAGATCCTTTCTGACTAGTAATAGTACAGTTGTTCCTTATATAATCTCAATCTTGTTACTCAAGGATGCTCACCCAGAACCACCCCCCAATATATGACAGAAATAGTAGATTATTCTATGTGCGCAATATAGTTTATAGGAGTTTCAACCTAGAGGATATAAGCGTCTCACCTTATTTTCTATCATAGGGACGAATCCCAAGGCATCGCCCAGAACGTCCTCAGAGAACCACACACTACTGATCAACTATCAGAGCTTACTCACATGATTCGGATATTGGGTCTTATCAATATGAAGAGCCCTTACCTATCATCTTTCCTCGTGTCTCTTAGGATTATCACGTAGGACGTATCCTGCACCATGAGAGATAACAAACAATTGGTCTATTGGGATGATCAGTCTCTCAACCAACATAAATCTAAGTCTCTTCACTTATTATGATTTCCAGATCATAATACTCTCATGTAAATAATCAGGAGTCTCAGAAGTAAGGACTCAGGATACAGGGTATTACTCGTAGACCAAATCCATGGTCAATAGCCAATGTAGTGCATGTGAGTGGGTGCACATTAACTAAACATACAATCTTTGTGTATATGTAATAACAAGTGGCAAGCATGTAAATCATCAATCTCATGAGTAACATGAATCGCATTCTAAGTAACACGGATAGTGGGACCACAAAAAGGAAAATCATAAGATAATCGAAGTGTTCATATGGGGTGCATCAGATGCAATATCAGTTATGTTTACATTATTTATTCCACTCCAACCTTCATATTCATTAACACATGGAGACGGGTCCATTAAGAGGCACGTATAATAACGATCGCACTAGACTTCACATAACATCATACTTGATAAGATTACATTGATCCTAGGTTACGTGCAAGGTGCATTATGTTTAACTGAAGAGCATACACCACATGTTTTATTGTGTTGTCATACCAAATTCACTAACCAAATCATACAGTGTGAACTGCATTATCAATCATACTAAAGTACATTTTTCATCAATTCCAATCACAAACCATGTTATCTGTATCAACTAACAAACATCAAATCATAAGGCAAATTCCTCAGGTTCGGCGAGGTCTTCGGCGCACCGAAGCCTGCCTCGACGACCTACTTAGCGGACCGAACTGAGATTCGACAACAAAACCAAGGGACTCAATCTCGGCGACCTCTTCGGCACACCGAACTGAGATTTAGTGAGGTGTTCATGCTCGGCGACCATCTCAAGGGTAAGTTCATACTCGGCGAGCCGAGCAGTCCACCTACGACCTAGAATGTGTTCGGCGCGTCGAACGTCGCGAATAGACCAAAATCAAGGGGTTCTCACAATTTCGAACATACAACAAAGGGGAAAATACTAACATGCATTTATTAATTAAAAATCCAACAACATCTAATCCTAAAACATGATATTAAACCAACATAAATTCATTTCCAAACATGACATTATGGTAATATAATACATGGAAGCATTAATTTCTTTCTCCAACATTCTAACATCAACAACCAATTCAAAAACCCATTCTCATCATGAAAATAAACTATCATTTAACAACTACACATTTGATCCATTCTAAAACATGATATGAACATAGAAAGTAAAGAAAATGCATGGAATCTAAGATGAATCTAATTATGTTCATGAAGTTATCTACTTACATCCACAAGAAATCCAACAACAAATCTCAAGCAAGCTAATCTCTCTTCTCTCCTTCTCTTCCAATCCAAGCAAAACCAAACAAATCCCCAAATGAGAGAAATCTCATGAGATTCTCTCTCCTCTCTCTCTGAAACCAACAACCCTAGCCAAGTGTCTAAATCCTAGCCCTCCAAACAAAACCATTCCAATCTCAACCGTCCATCTCACTTACTCAAATCTAGCACTCCAAACTCACCTACTCAAATCCTAGCCTTCCAACCCTAACCACTTTAACCACTCTCATCTCAACCACACAAACAAACACACTTAATCTAAACCACACGAACCAACACAAAGCTCAAATGAATATAGGCCACTCATCAAAATCATGATCTAGAAGGTTAAACACACAAGATCACACATAAAATGGGGTGATGCAAGCACCAAGACCAAACAAACACAACATGCACGATCACACAATCGGATCTAATCCGATCGGCGATCCAAACAAGGAGAAGAAACATCACATGATATAAAATATAAACATGCACAAATTGGGAGGTTAAAGCCGCTATATTATTTTATTTCCTATTTAATTATTAAATTAGGTTATCTAACTAACACTGCTCATAAGTCTATCTGGTTGGTCTAATCAGTTTTAATGACTTAAGGTTTCTAGTGTATTTTATGTGAATAAGAATTTTAAGTGATCTAAATTAAATTAATTAGTGAAATTCAATTTCCAACCCATTAAATTATTATCTTACCCTAAGATCTCCAGTTAATATTTTTATGGATTATTCAGGTAACTACACACACCTTCATTGACTCTATCTACTCTCTTACATTATGGGACAAAATGTTGATGGGACAAGAAGTTGTCTTGTTAAGACTTTCTCAAGACATAAAACGACAACAAGAGGAAATCAAAAGGGGAGAGCTGATTATGAAAAAGAGGAAGACACTGAGGAGAGAGAGATTTGAAAGTGGAGAGTTTCTTCTTTAAGGGAAAAGGAAGACATAAGGTGCTTCTCTTCTTCAATTTAGAAGGTAGAAAGGAAGGGAGGAGGGACCTCTTTCGAAACCCAAGATCTTCACCATTATTCTATCTTCTCCTTCCCTTTTCCATCTTCATGATTTGTATTATTGAATCATATAAACCATGTAATCTCAACATTTGAATGAAAATGATGAACGCTCAAAGGACAACTCGTGGATGTAGGCACATTTACCGAATCACGTAAATCATGTGTATTTTTCGTATATGTTTGCATCATGCTGGTTGGATTCGACATAACGCCGTCCGCACGGCCAACTCTGATTTAGGTGAACAGTTGGAATGCTCCCGAACTCTAGAAGACTTTATCTACCTCAAAACCAACTAAATCAAGCGATAAACAACTCAATTGGACTAATCGTGCTTAAATCACAATTAGTGACGATTTTAACAATCAACAATACCGGTACAGTTTTTAGTAATAAGGCGGGACATTTTCTTTGTGGTACTGCGTGGAGAATTAGAATTTCTGAAATCTTAATTGCTGAGGGTACTGCGTGTCTTGAAGGATTAAAACTAGCGCTCCATGAGTTACACAAATATTATCATTGAAGGTGACTAAGGCAAATTATCATGAAAATTGCTGGAAAATCTTCGTGTGCTCGAAAATCTGAGGGCATAGTTTTGGAAGCCAAAGACCTTATCTCCAATTTGATCGTGCTCTTTTCAGCCACATCTATAAAGAAGCCAGTGTTGTCGCTGACAAACTTTCAAACATTGCTTTATCTTTTGGGTCTTGCACCTGGATACACTCACTACTGTGAAACTGATTCCCTTTCTTAAGGATGACTGTATGGGCACATCGTTTTGCCGTCGTGTCTCCTCTTGTAATACCCCTTCGAGGATTAACAGTGTTTTTAAGTAATTTATGTTAGTAGGTTTCTTTATCAAAAAAAAAAAAATAGTAGAGAACGGGTCGTGAAGCTTTCGTTGCTGCCCTGATAAGAATAAAACAAATTAGGACAAGCTCGCCTAAACAGCGAAGACATTACAGTAAACCTCTGTTCTTTTATGTTCAAGTGTTTTCTGCTTTGGACCTAGTTTTGCTCCCCAATTCAGAAATAAAGAATGCTAACTTGTTGCTTCATAGAGTTCATATACCCAGTTTTTATTAGTCAATTTTTATTTTGAAATGATTGAAATTGGAGGCTGGAAAATCATATAAACTTCACCTTGAATTCGGATCTTTGATCGGATTCGGATCTCCTTGAATTTAATCGGATTTGGATTCAGATCATAGTGGACCTGGCTGGCCCGATTACAACTCTATTCGAGCCTAAGGTTCGAAGTTAGGCATGGCACGAAACGAAGCCCTACCCAAATCCGTCTAACATTGGGCCAAGCATTAGGTTTGACGAGGTAGTACGGCCCAAACTCAACAAAATGTGGGCCCAAATGACCCATTTTTCCGTTTTCATATTAGGAAGCTGTAGACCCAGTTGTTGTCAGGTTGGTTTCTGTCAGAAGGCTGTACGGACTCCGGAGACTATAAGGGAAACTCGATAGAGATGGCGGAAGTAGCTAACTGAGTCATCATCTTCTGTGACGAAGAGAAACAAATCCGAGATGGCGGGAAACGATCCGGTCATCGAGCACAAGTCATACGCTCGGGTCGGCCTTCTTGGAAACCCTAGCGACGTTTATTTCGGTCGCGCTATCTCCTTCAGCCTCGGCAACTTCTGGGCTTCGGTGAGGTTGAAGCCGTCCGACGATCTCGTCATCCATCCCCATCCTACGCACGATCTCGTTCAATTCCGATCCCTTGATCATTTGGTTCGTTTGATTCATCTATTCTTCTCTTTCGCTCTCTCCTTACATTCCGATCTATTCTGTAATTCACGGTACTAAACAATATCTGCACTTCGATTTATTGAATTTCCATTGTTTTTCGAAGATATTCAATTGATGATCGTATTAGTACTGAATTGAGAAACGTGCATGCTTCATGTGATGAATTGTTTACAGATTGAAATGCTTGTGATCGGATTAAATATGGTTTTTCATTAGCGTTTTAGATTCCGAGTGATTTATTTCCTAATTTTGATTGAAAGTCTCGATTTTGCAATTAATTGGTTACTGTGAATTTTTAGTCTCATACTCTCATGACATGATGGTTGAGTTATCGTATAGATGGCAAATTGCAAGCTTAAGCTGAAACTGTAGTTTTATGAAATCCTAATGTTGGGAAGAATCGTCAATCTTTCACCATTCTTTGGTTGTAATTTTTTTTTTCAATTTTTTTTTTAGTGCATAGGAGTTGTTTACGTATTCTAGGTATCTTGGTCAGTAGCTTTGAAGAAGGGACAGGTTGGATGTGCAGAGATATGCCTTGAGTATGAGCAGAACCCATCAATTGTGGATCTTCGCATCTTCTTGGTAACATTAACACTAATGAAAAGTGCTCCAGTGAAAGGGAAGAAAAAGCGCACATAAGTGAAGAAGACTTGGATAAGGCAGCAATAAGCTAAGCTGCTGATATTGGGATTTTTAATTTACTGGGTGGAAAATGCAGTGAAATGGAAGAGGATTTGAGTTACAAACGTCCATTGCACTTTAGAAGGGAAATACGGCATATTAGAGAAAGGAAATCAGGCATTTGAGTGAGGAGGAGGAATCGGTTATCCCTTATACCGAATAACAGTAAGTTAGAATGCTCTTGCTAAAGATGTTAAGTAAATCACCAATAGACGCAAGTTGCTGGTCATGCACTCAAATACCAGATCTATAAGGATCGTTTAGATGGTGAGGAGGATTTGGACCCATATGATGGTCTATCAATTACATTATCTGGCTACACCTTGCAACAACTAACAGAAAACTTTCTTAAGACTTCTGAACGAGGATTTCCTAGGAGACTGCAGAATTCATCCAATGAGTTTGACTACTAGTCTGGCCAAACAGCAAAAGAGAAGAACTTGGCCTAAGAACATTTTTATATTTATGAGCATTCCAGTTATGCTAGGGAAACATGGTTGTTTGGATAAAGGTGGGATTTTTTTTCTTCAAACGTGATTGTTTGAAATGGAGGGGCTGGATCGAAGCTTGTATTTCCTCGGCCTCTATTTCTGTCTTGGTGAATGGGGTAGCTTCTGATTTCTTTACTCTGTCTAGAGGTTTGAGGCAAGGCAATCCCTTATCCCCATATCTGTTCATCTTGGTGGCTGAAGTTTTAAGTCTTATGGTGATGCGAGGTGTGGGCAGCAATGTTCTTGAAGGTTTTGGGGTGGGGGAGGGAGGGATGATGGTCACTCACTTGCAATTTGCTGATGACGTTCTTCTATTCTGCGGGAACTCTACAAGTCAGATTTTCTGGGTGAGGTGCATGCTTCTTTGTTTTGGGGCAGTGTTAGGATTAAAGGTGAACTTAAGCAAATGTGTGTTGTTTGGGGTGGGAGGGGTTGTGAACCTGGAGAGTTTTTGTAGTATTTTGGGGTGCAAATCTGGGTCTTGTTCGATTTCTTATTTTGGCATTCCCCTTGGGTCGTCTTACAAGAATAAGCAGGTGTGGACTCCTTTAATTGAACTTATGGAGAAGCATCTGGAGGGGTGGAGGAGGGTTTACCTTTTAAAGGGAGGCAGAATCACTCTTATCAAGAGTATCCTGGCAGACTTACCTACTTATTTTCTGTCTGTTCTTCGGATTCCAAAATCAGTGGCACACAAGTTAGAACAGATCTGGAGGAAATTTCTGTGGGGCGATGGTGTGGGTGGTCACAAATCCCATTTGGTGGATTGGAATGTGGTGTGTAAACCCAAAGAGGAGGGAGGTCTGGGATCAAATCTCTTGTGGCTTTTAACAGGACACTGTTAGGGAAATGGTTATGGAGATTTGGAGTGGAAAGGGATAATTGGTGGCGAATGTTGATTGCATACAAATATGGTAACTCGATTGGAGACTGGGAAACTCTTACTGCGGGGGGTTTGTATGGGGTTGGGCTTTGGAAAGCAATCATGGGTGAGGTGGAGGGCTTCAGGACTTGCGTCTCTTTTGGCGTAGGGGAGGGGAATAGTGTCCGCTTTTGGGAGGACAAGTGGATTGGGGAGACACCATTGATGGATAGGTTTCCGGATGTGTACAGCCTTGTAGGTAATAAGAATGCTTGGGTGAACGATGTGCTTGTGAGGGAAGAGGGGGTAGTAAATTGGTGCATTGACCCTCGTAGATCCTTCCTAGATAGGGAATTGGAGTCCATCTCATCCCTGTTCCTTTGTCTCAGTGAGTGGAAGCCGAGAGCGGGGGGCTGATATAAGAAGCTGTAAACTTGTGAAATCAGGGATGTTCACTGTTAAATCTTTTACAATCACTTATGTATGTCAGGTTCGTATTTTGGGTTGGATAAGTCAATTTGGAGTCTCCTCATCCCACTGAAGGTCGGTTTCTTCGTTTGGGTGGCTGTTTTGAACAAGGCTCTTATCGTTGATCATTTGATTAGTAGGGGAATGGATGCTTACAAACAGATGTGTGATGTGTAAGTATGATTTGGAGTCGGTGGATCATCTGCTGCGTCATTGCCAGGTTGCTACTCAAGTGTGGGATTTGTTCATTCTGTTTTTCGGGGTTCCGTGGGTTACTCCAAGGAGCTTCTGTTCTATGGTGGAAGTGTGGTGCTCGAGAGGGAGGAACAAAACTATCAAAGATATCGGGTGCTCTCTTTGTCTGGCGGCAATCACATGGACATTGTGGAGGGAGAGAACTGCCAGGATCTTTGAAGGCGTTGAGAAGAGTGTTTTCATAAGTTTAAGGAAAACCAAGAGGACTATTCTTCTTTGGGCCTTGGGTTCTGCAGTGTGTGATGGCCTGCTTTTTGACCAGTTGTGGAGTTGATTTTTTGCTTTTGTTTTGCTTTGGCTTTTGTTGCTGTGTGCCTGTGCATCTGCCTGGGTTTTCTATTATTTTTCTGTTTGATTTTGTTTCCTTTTATTCTTCTTCTGCTGTAGTTCTTCTCTGTGGTATACTTTTGGTATATCACTGGGGTTCTCTTGCCTTTCAGCTTTATATATATCAGTACCTCTTTTCATAAAAAAAAAGTGATTGTATCTGCAAACTCACTGTATTCCTTTATATTAACATGTTTTTTTGAGCACATAGACTCAGATATGGGTGTCATGTATGTAGGCGTCATACTTGTCCAATCCCCATATCATTAGGACATGGGAACTCTGCTAATATACTATATATTTTGAACTTATTTAGGCTGAGTAGTATAAAAATATAATACTTCCTACATTCTGTATTAGTTTTACTCATTTAAAATTTGATTATTAAATATATAATGAAGTGGGGGCACATTATTTAAACACAGAGAAGATCTGTTAAAAAAAAGGACATGGCTTTGAAGTCTGAAATGGATCCCATATCCATACCCATGTTGGGTTGGATCGACATAGGTATTTTTAGGTGAATAGAAGAGTCCATGTATAACATGGTACTGTTCCTCTTCTTGTTTTTATTTGGATGAGCTTCCACCCCCCCTCTCCAATCAGCCTTCAAAGGTTCCTGCTGCCTGGGACCTCACCCTAGCTAATTTTGTTTATAATCTTACTTGTTAGGGTTAAGTACAGAGAGACGATTGCATGTGATGTTTCACCATCTTTTTTTCTTTCGTCACATTGATCTTTTCTCTTTCTCCATTAATTTCTTTTTCAATAATCTAGTTAGTGCTCATTTAAGTAACTCTCCTTTGCTAGATTTTTATTGCAATAAATAGCATAGTCTTTGCAGTTTTTCCGTCCTACTATCTTCATGCTCTGACTGCCTATCACCTCTGTATCTTAGTCTTTTGTATGCTATTTAGCTGGAGAACAATGTGTTTGAAGGTTTATGAGCAATTGCTGCTTATGGCAGATAGCCAAGAGCCAAAAGTGTATCTTTATATGTGCAAATTGGATAGAAGTTGCATGTGTGTGGAATATAGGGGCATTTAGAAATTGTTTCTTCTTCTTCTTCTTCTTCTTATATATATATATATATGTATATATTTTTGTTTTTTTTCTTTTCTTTTGTGGTTATATTTAGGGCTGTCAATGGGTTGAACACGGAGAGGATCCACCTGGATCCATATTTGAATCCGATTAGAATGCGACTGATCTGTATTCGTCTGAAGATCCATCCGGATCGTACAAGAAAATCCATATTTGAATTCAATTCGAATTTGACTGATCCGTATTCGACCGAAATCTGATATTCGACTAAAATAATATATATTCAAACTCAAAATATGTAATTTGAATATTATTTCACTTTTTTAAGGATAAATAAATCGAAATAAATTTTTTTTAAGTTTTATCAAATCTAATCGAATATCGGATTGGATATGATCAAATTCATATTCGAATTCAATTTTAATCAGATATGAATATTCAGATCCATATTCGACCCATCGGATTTCAAGGGCTAACCGTTTTTGAGATTTTCGGGTTTACGGGGGAATTCGGATATAGGTCCGACCCATTGACAGCCTTAGTTATATTAATATAATATTCTTTGGCACACAGAAATTGGTGAAAATGATTCACCTTGTTTTCATGTGCTTATCCCATGCAAGCAATTACATTTAGTAACTAAAGTATGACTATGCCTAGTGTTGCTTGACAAAGATATTCTTTAACTAATTTATTTCAATATGTTATCTCTGAAAACAAAACGGTAACTTCAACACTTAATTTCTTTAGACTTTCTGTGGTGTGAAGATATATTACATTACCTTTAGAGGTTATTTATGTAACTAGCTTAAAAATTCACATGATTATACTTCAGACGTGAAACAGTGTTTGCCAAAGTGAGGGCACCAGCTACCCCCTTTTAAGAAATTTTTTATTGATTTAGGTGTCTCTAAATTTATACCAAATCTCTGTTAAACTGTAATGTCAAGTGCTTGACTGTGGCTTTCAGGTTCTGTTAATTCTGTTCTTGTTTATTTTCTATAAAATGGTATCCTTCAAAGAAGAATTTTTTGCCTCCTCTATCACGTATTGTTTTGAAGATTTTTATCAACTTATAGTGTGCATATATATATATTATGTTTATATTTAATTTGCAGTCATATTTCCAATGATTACACCAAACATAATAATTGGCATTTGACTGTTCCTGCAACATTCACCTTTGTGCAGTTGCTTTTAAATTTTCTGAATGAATAAATGTGATCATTTCTTTTATCTTACAGGTGAATCGGTTGCAAAACGAAGGTTATTATGGAGGGGTACGCTTGCTTATGGCAATTTGTAAAGTATTTCACAGTTATTGTAGGGATAACAATATTGATCTCAATGGTGGAAATTTCTCACTCTCATATGATACCAATATTCCTCGCCAGGTAAAGTCTTCAGCTTTAGATCAATAACTTTTAGTACAAGGGAACTGCTCCTTCTGTATGCTTTGAAGCTCGCGGTTTTTCCTCTGTGTGTGTGTGTGTGTGTGGCTTCCATCTTGTATTTATTCTGTTATTTGAAGTCATGGTTTCTTGGGGTTGGGGAGTTCTTTTATGGTGCTCTGGTTTGTGATCTTAGCACTCTAGACTATCTATATAGTAAGGGGGCTTCAATACAGAAGGAAAGAACAACCTAGCTATTAGCCACTATTTGCTTGGTGGTTAGATTTTTTATTTGTTTCTTCTTTTTTGATTTATAGATGATGAAACAAAATAGTAAATAAGATAAGTAAAATGGCAGGGAAAACTATTCCTGTTTTACAAAGCTTTATCCACAAATTTCCCATCCCTACGCTTATCTGTGTCAGAGATAAGTAATGGTACTTTCCATAACCAACTTTTGTCATATGGTCATCCTTAGCAATGTCCGTAGATGTATATCCTGGTTTTTCCTATAATACTCAACGAGTCTCCTTTTGCTGTCAGTAGCTCATAATGTTTTTTGTATGGGTTCAGAAAAGCCTAGTTTCCTTGTCATGCGAGTACGTTACCCCTAATGGACCTGAAACTACCTTCAACCAATTATAATCTTATTCAGTGGTGCCAAGTATTTTCGCAACTGTAGCTGTATTAGATTCTTGTTGTTACTTTGGTTAAAAGTATATGACAGCTTTAAAAATGATCTAATTTTCAAATTAATAAAATGATGCACGGCTCAATATATAGATTGAAAATGTGCCACAATAATGTTTGGTGCAATTATTATAGCCATCCCACTTTATTCCCCCATTGTTGTCACACGTGGTTGCATAACCGATTGAGCGACCACAGGTGTTTTATTTATGTTTATTTCTGTCGGTGGTTGTATAACCAATGAGTTAGCTGATGTTTGGGCCAGAAGAGGTGTGGAGAGGTTTTTGGGGCAGGTATGCCTATGGGGGAGGAGATTGTGTTATCAGATGGTTAGGATCTTTGCTTTGTTCTGTATTGTAATGTAATTTTTTCTACTGTTTACTTTTTGGACCACATTTTGTGATTCCTTTTTTTTTTTTTTATCTGTACTCTATTTTGGTGATTAATAAAATTTTTGTTAATGATCAAAAAAAAAAAAAAATCAACACTTCATAAAGTCGTTATCCGACTTGGCATGTGTAATTACACATGTTTTGTTTTATTTATTTATTTATCTTATGTTTTGTTGAAGATAGCTTGCTGCTGAAGAGTCTTGCACTCCAAGTTAACTTGCTGGCCAAGCTTCTTCCCTACCTTGCAG
>JAUPMG010023360.1:0-15033 GCA_031762675.1 Pachysandra terminalis | reverse complement strand
TGGACATCCTCATCTCTGATCCTCAACTGATGATACCCAGATCTCAGATCAATCTTGGAGAAGAACTGCGCTCCCCTTAACTAATCAAACAAGTCATCTATCCTGGGCAGTGGGTACTTGTTCTTGACAGTGACTCCATTCAACCGCCTGTAGTCCACACATAGACGCAATGACCCATCCTTCTTCTTTACAAAGAGAATTGGAGCACCCCACGGAGAAGTACTCGCCCTGACAAAGCCCAAAGCACACAATCCGTCCAACTGAACTTTCAGCTCACGAAACTCTGTCGAGGCCATCCGATAAGTCGCAAGGGATATGGGTGAACTGCCTGGCATCAACTCGATGCTGAAATCTATCTCTCTCCTAGGAGGCAAACCCAGAATCTCCTGGAACACCATGATGTACTCTCGGACTGTGGGTATATCCTCTAGAGATAACTGCTGTCCCACATCCGTTGTACCAAGGAAATCCGTTTGATATCCATCTTTCTCAGTCCCGAGAAAGGTAAGCTGCCTGCCCTCAGGAAGGTCAAAGACTACAGTCTTCTCGAAGCAATCAACCCTGGCATAATAGGCAGCAAGCCAATCCATCCCGAAGATCACATCGAAATCGACCATGTCAAGCACGATCAAGTCTGTCTCAAGGTTCAGATCCCCCACTCTGACCACACAAGACTGACACACCCGGTGCAAAGTTGCTAATCCTCCTACTGGGTTATTCACGTGCAATGGTGTCTCTAACACATTAGGCTCCAAACCCAAAAAGTGTATGAAAGAACTGGAAAACAACGGGCATGAGGCACCGGAGTCAAACAAAACATGCGCAAGTGTATGAAATATATGCAAAGTACCTTCGACCACTGCGTTAGACGCATGGTCATCTCTGGGAGCTGCTGGGGTAGTAGCCATAATATGAATACCGCCTTGCTGTGCCTGCTGCGGTGGCGCCTGCCTGCCATCGGTTCTCTGAGCAAACCGACAGTTCTTCTGAACATGCCCCGGCTTCCCACAGTTGAAGCACAAGCGCTGACCTCGCTGGTCTCTGTGATCTCTGTGACCTCTGTGACCTCTCTGATCTCGCTGCTCGTATAGCTGCTGCTGTGGAGGCAATGGCTGACGCTGCTGCTGCTGCTGCACATGCACCTCTCATCTAACTGGCTCTGCAGTAGAAGCACTGGAAGCTCCGTGATCTGATCTCTGATGTCTATCCTGCCTCTGAGGGTAAGGCTGATAACATCCACTCCTGTTCTGCCTCGGCCGATCTCTCTGCCGGTCAGCTCGGTCTAGATCCATCTCCACGTGTAATGCACACTTCAGGACCTCAGCAAATGTCCCGTATGTCTGCGGTACCACTCTAGCTCGAATGGCCGTCCTCAGACCCATCTCAAATTTGGCAGCTCGATCTGCCTCACTAGCCACAATCTGAGGAGCATGGCGCGACATCATCGTGAATCTGGCCACATACTGGGCCACAGTGAGAGATCCTTGCTCCAGACTCATAAACTCCATGGCCATCTGCCGACGATAGCTGCTTGGCAGATACTTCTCCAGGAACTGCCCTCGGAACTCGGCCCACGTCAAATCTGGTGCTGCGGTCCTCTCCATCATTTGCCACCAGTGTAGGGCTTCGCCCTTGAGCATGAAAGTGGCGAGAAGAAGTCGAGAACCCTCTGGACACTTCATAGTCCGGAAAATGCGCTCAATGTCTAGTAGCCAAACCTGTGCTAGACCAGGGTCACCCAGCCCGTCGTACGAAGGTGGTGTCAGCTTCTTGAACTTTTCCACCCAATTAGCCGACGCCACGGCTACAGGTCTAGGCTCTGCCCTGCGAGCCTCCTCTCTCCTGTCCCTTAAATCCTGCTCGGTCCTACGGATCTTATCCCTCTGGATTTGATCCCTCTCCATAGCCGCCATGTCTCCTAATATCCGGAAAACATCAGATATCTGCGGCTTCAGCTGCGGCGGCGGTTGTGGCTGTGGCTCCTCATGAGCCCCAGAAGATGAAGCACCCTTAGTAGCCGGTCTTCCTCTCCGTCTAGCCATCTACAAGTCAAGGAAAGGTATAAGTCCACTAATCCTAATGTTTAAGCACACAGAAATAAAACAATCAATCAACACACAACACACATCCTAAGAACAGTTTCTAAGTTCTTCCTCCTAACTCTAGATTTCTAAGTGATAACTACATTCCTAGTGTTCTCTTCATCTAACTCTGTTCAAACTAAACCTGGCTCTGACACCAATCTGTCACGCCCCGATCTCCGTGTACCCGAATCCCTATGGTGGGATGGCACGAATCTCGAGTTGCGACCTTCAGGATCCATTTCTGGACCGCGGATTGACATTGACAAACCAAGCAAATATGAAACAAATGCTGAATTATTCCATTCACAGAGTAGCGGAAAAAAATAATAATAAAGACAGAATTGAAATACATCCCAAAGTGTGGCTACAGAAGAGCCCTAAACATCAAGCCTAAAAATATCCAAAATAAACAATGTCTGAATAGAAATAGAATAAAGAGAACTAGAAAAGATAATCCAATGGTCGCCGAACGTCGCGAATAGTTAATATATGGGGATTTCATTCCGAAATTCCACCCCAAGTAAAAGAAAGTCCAAATATGAGTATTATTCAATCATTCTCATGACAAGTAGTATTTCTAGCATGAAATGATGTATCAAACACAAATGTTTGTGCATATATAGTGAATCATTGATGAGCAAAACAAGGTAAACAAGGGTTTTCAATGGCCAACAACCATGGCACTATCCAAATCATCAACTAGAAGGAATTTGTCCACTTACCTAAGAGAGATGAGGGAGAAAATGCTTGATTTCTTCAAGCCCTAGGTTTCTCCTACTCCAAGGTCTCCAAGTAAGCCAAAATAAGAAAGGAAGAAATGTTCTAAGTATAGGTTGTGTTTCTACTTATGTGAAAAGGGAAATATGAAATCCCCAAGCCTAAGTTTTAAGTTGTAACCCAAACATCAACACATCAGATTATATTCTTATCTCATGAGTTCATAGGGTAAACAGGTGAGTGGGAGTTGGTATTCTAACTCATTTACCAAAAAGTCCTCATTTAAAATCCTAGCCACACAATACCAATCAAGAAATAAATCAAGATCATGTGCAAACATCACAGCCCTAGGATTCAAACAATCCTCACCACACATCATGATCTACAAAAGGACCATGCTATGGTGTGTACTGCCATGCCCGTAAGGCGTGACACACCCGATCACATGGTTGGATTAACCCGATGGTTAAACCAAACACAAGCAAATAACCATTACATGGTTCAGAATTTAGAACTAGGAAAATCGAGAAAGTTTAGATCGTTACATCCTACCCTCCTTACAAGAAATTTCGTCCCCAAAATTCACTTATCTCAAGTGAAGAGTTGTGGGTATCTATCCCTCATGACGGCTTTGAGTTCTCAAGTTGCTTCTGTTGTCCCATGATTGCTCTATAAAACTTTAACCTTTGCAATGACCTTGTTCCGCAGTACTTGCTCCTTCCAGTCCAATATCTCCACGGGATACTCTTCATATGTAGCATTCTCTCTGATCGTCACGGTTTGCCAATCAATCACGGCTACCAGATCCGGGTAGCATTTCCTCTACATGGATACGTTGAAGACGTCGTGCACTAAGTCCAGAGAAGATGGTAGGTGCACTTGATAAGATACCTCTCCAATCCTTTCGGATATCTCGAAGGGTCCAATGTATCTTGGTGCCAACTTGTTCCTCTTGCTGAATCTGAATACCCCCTTGGTCGGTGAGACCTTAAGGAATACCCAGTCGCCCACCATGAACTCTAGCTTCCTCGTCCTCACTTCTGCATAATTCTTCTGCCGATGTTGGGCTGTAAGTAATCGATCTCTGATTAGCTTGATCTTCTCGGTTGTCTCGGCCACGATCTTCGGTCCCAAAGGAACATGCACATTGTACTCATTCCAACACAAGGGTGAATGGCAGGGTCTTCCGTAAAGAGCTTACCAATGCTATTCTGATAGCTGTTGTTATAGGAGAACTCTACTAGCACCAAATGGTCTTCCCAGCTTCCATTGAAGTCCAAAATACACGATCTCAAAAGATCTTCAAGTACTTGATTTACCCTTTTAGTCTGACCGTTGGTTTGGGGATGAAACGCAGTGCTAAAGTTGAGTTGCGTACCCAAAGCCTTGTGTGAACTGTTCCAAAAATTCGATGTGAACTGTGAACCCCGATCTAACACAATAGTAATGGGCACTCCATGCAAACGGATGATCTCCTTCAGATATAGCCTCGCCATGTCATCGGTGTTCATCGTAGTCCTTGTTGTTATGAAATGCGCTGACTTAGTCAACCAATCCACGATCACCCAAATCATATCGTGGTTGCTGCGAGTCTTGGGTAGCCCTATAATGAAATCCATCAAGATGTGTTCCCATGTAGCACACTTGGTCACAAATTCTTCAATCTCTACCTTCATCTGCCTCCACCAGTAGTTACGTCGAAGGTCATAGTACATCTTGGTTCTGCTGGGGTGAAAGGAATACCGATATCGGTGAGCTTCAGCTAAGATTTCTTTCTTCAGATCCTCGTCATGTGGCACACAAAGTCGTCCTTTGATTCTGATGCTTCCATTTTCTGCCTTGGTCCAATCTGTTCGCTCTTTGTCCATGGCCAGGTCTTACATCCATGTCTTCCTTGCTTGGAGGTCGATGATTCTCGCCTTCAGTGAAGGTTTTGCAAGAATGTTGCATAACCTCACTCCTTGCTCCGCTCTACGTGCAATAAAGTTGAAATCCGCAAGCGCTTCATAAAGCTTCCACTCTTGAACTAGCATGTGAGCAACAATGCTTCTGGGTCTTCGGCTAAGTGCATCTGCTACCACATTAGTCTTGCAAGGACGATACTGTAGAGAGCAATTGTAGTCGTTCACAAGTTCCATCCATCTATGTTATCGCATGTTCAATTTCTGAGAGAATAAATACTTTAGGCTCTTGTGGTCCGAAAATACTTCAAAAGTTTCGCCAACAAGGCGATGCCTCCAAATCTTCAATGCAAACACCTTGATTTTTCAGCTATCTCGAGGCATAGGCTACAACCTTGCCATCTTGTATCAAAACACATCCAAGTCCGGCTAGAGAAGCGTCGGTGTAGACTACAATGTCTATGCCGCTAACTGGAATGGTCAAAATCGGTGCTGATGTGAGCTTCTCCTTAAGAGTAGAAAAAGCTGTTTGGCAAGCCTCATCCCAGATGAACTTCACAGCCTTCCGCGTAAGCTTGGTCAACGGCGCTACGATGCTTGAAATACTTTCAATAAATCTTCGGTAATAGCCCGCTAATCTAAGGAACCTACAAATCTCTGAAACATTCTTGGGTTGCTCCCAGCTAGAAACCGCTTCAACTTTTCTCGGGTCCACAGTGATACCTTCCTTAGACACTACGTGTCCTAGGAATTTCACCTCACTCTTCCAGAACTCGCATTTAGGAAACTTTGCATATAGTTGATGATTCGTTAGGGTCTGCACGATGATGTTGAGGTGCTCTTCATGCTCTTCTTTTGTCTTGGAGTAGATTAAGATATCGTCAACAAACACTATAGGGAATTTTTCTAAGTAAGGTCTGAAGACTCTCTGCATCATGTCCATAAAAGCCGCCGGTGCTTTGGTTAGTCTAAATGGCATGACTACAAATTCGAAGTGTCCGTATCTCGTCCGGAAAGCTGTCTTTGGTACATCCTCTTCCTTGATCAGTAGTTGGTGATACCTGGATCTGAGGTCGATCTTTGAGAGGTGAGAAGCGCCTTGCAACTGGTCAAACAGATCTTCAATGCGAGGTAAAGGGTACTTGTTCTTCACTGTTATCTGATTCAGCTTCCTGTAGTCGATACACAATCTAAGGGATCCATCTTTCTTCACGAAAAGAACTGGTGCTCCCCAAGGTGAAGAACTCGGCCGGATAAACGGAAAGGCGAGTAATTCGTCCAGCTGCCTCTTCAACTCAATCAACTCTGTGGGTGCCATACGATAAGTCAGTAGTGCGATGGGTTGTGCTCCTGCGGTCAGCTCAATGCAGAATTCCACTTCACGTTTAAAAGGTAGTCCTGGAATGTCTTGAAATACTCTACCAAACTAATTCACAACAGATATTCCTTCTCAATCCTTCTTCTCCTCAATAGACCACAAATCCAAACAAGCAGATCGGTTGGGCATCCCAGATTTCGAACCAATAACTTTCACTAAGTCACCCTCCGGAGCTAGAAAAGAGACAACTCAATTGTGGCAATCAATCTGAACGTGACGTGTAGATAACCAGTCCATACCCAAGATTACATCAAATTCATGCATATTAAGGACAATCAAATCTATGGATAAAGTGGACTCGCCTATCATAACTGAACAAAAATTACACACCTTATCTAACTGTGCAATGCCTCCTACGGGGTTAGCTACTATAAGGTTCTTCTCTAAATCCTCCATGTGCATTCCCAAACAATGAACAAGTGATCGCGCAATGAATGAATGAGATGCGCCCGTATCGAACAAAACTTTACCTGAAATATGAGAGAGATGTATGGTACCTTCGATGACCTCGTTCTGTCGTGGCTCTATGGCGAAGGCCTTTCCCATTTGAGGTTGTTGTTGCTGTTTTTGCTGTGGGGGTCTACTCCTAGATCCTCTGAAGGGTTGCACTTACTGAACCAGATGAGGATTATGTGGGTAATGAGGCTTGGGTATGAGTTGTTGTTGATGTTGACCCTAGAAGAAGTTATGTTGCGGGTTCTTCGGCACTCAGGCATTCTCTCGAGCCATGACCTTTTTTCCCACAGTTGTAACACCGCATGTTGGGGTTCCCAAAACTGAGAGAGCTGGACGACCCTAGAGTCCTCTGCCTCTTCTGGGAATCTGAAGTGTTGCTCCTGAAGCTTCCCAGTCTAGTGTTCCCTCTCTGATTCCTCTGGTCCCAATTCTTCCTGAATTCAGCCATGTCTTTCTCCACCTTCCTTGCACAGTCTACCACCTTGTGGTACTCGGTAAATTCCCTCATGATAAGTCTACTTCTGATATTCGGCCTCAAGACATTCTCAAACCGAAAGGCTTTCTTCTTGTTGTCATCCACGGCATATGTCGCGAACTGAGACAGTTCGGTGAACTTGGCAGCATACTCCATCACTGACATATTTTCCTGCTCCAGCTTCATAAATTCAAGCTCTTTCTCTCTTCTCATAGCCTTGGAGAAATACTACTGATAGAAGACTTCCATGAACCTTTGCCAAGTGGGGACTACGGCTATCTCTAGAGATGACTTCCACCAACGACGAGCTTCACCCTCGAGCATAAAGGCGGCAAAGCGAACCATGTCCGGATCTTTGATCTTCATGACCTTGAAGATGTGTTCCATAGCATCGATCCAACTCTAAGTTGCGATAGGGTCTGTGGCTCCCTTGAAAGCTACTTGTCCAAGCTTCTTGAAGCTCTCAAGTCTAGAGATATGCTTCTGAGTGGTACTCTGTATTTGAACTTGTTGCCTCTGCATCAGGTTGGCTACATCGCCTAAAGCTTGGTATACTCCCGCCAAATGTGGTTCATGCCTCTGATCCTCATCAGGTGGTGGTCTGTCAGCGTGAAGACATCTTCTTCCAACGCCTCCACGTTATTCTCCTAGAGGTGGTCTATCAACATGATGACCTCTTCTTCCCGCCATTAGAATGTATTAAGTACCTAAGAATAAGATGAGACACATCCGAATTTCTCGTCAGTTAAGAATTCCAGATGGTTAGTGTCTAACAATCAACACACAAACACTTATGAAACAATGACACCTTGAAAACTTTCAAATCACAATCACATCAGAAACTTTGAGAAATCTGATTCAAATGAAGAACTAAAGCTCTGATACCAACTTTTTCACATCCAAAACCTGAAATTTTAAAAAAAGTTTCTGAAAGAGTTTAGATGTAACTCTTACCCCTTAAATAAGGGGATAGTAGTCAGATATCAAAGAAAAACGTCAAGGATATTAATATGAACAAAAGAACATAACAATAAGTTAATCACATGTATTACAGCAGAAGATTCAAAATAAAGTTCTAAGTTAAAATCAAACTTCCCGCAAACTATGTCCAAAAGGTTTATGAAAATCCAAAAATACTATCTAAATTATTACAGACAACTATTAATAGTAAAAGTCTTCTTCATCATCAGCAGGCTCATCCTTAATCTCACCTTCCCCGGCCACTTCTTCTTATAGAGATCCTGAAAGTTGTTTGCTAGGAAGCGTGAGCTATAAAAGCCATTTAAGTAAACAATTTCATAGTAGTTCATGTTTGACTTAGGGTCACAGGCACTAGTCAAGGAAAGCTAAAATATAAAATCAACAAAATGATTTATGCATGAAAATTCATGGGGTCAAATCTTAATTTTATGCATGCTGTGCACTTAACTAATATTAATCACCAAGGTGATCTAAATCAACCAATCTAATATGAATGCAGCTGTCAGATATGTAAATTTGTGCATGTTTCCTCATGATCCAATCTACTATCCAGGATGTCCCACCAACGTGACTTCATCCCCGTATACACAGCTAAGGGATATAATTATTCTATGTGTACAACATAGTTCTATCGGCTTTCAACCAAGGAGGCACAATCCCCCCACTTAATTTAATCAAGGGATAAAATACCGAGGCTTTGGCCAACGTGAGTAATCCCTCTGGAAACAAAGACAATCGACACACTATAGATGTCTCACTCTCTCTCTTCTATTGTACGATCAAGATTTCACAAACGTGAGTATTCTTGGGTAAAATGCTCTCGGGCAATAAGTGAGTATTTTGGGATAGCTAATCCCTCAACTCTTCCTTGCCAAACTCCTCACTAGATGTTGGATTTACATCACATCACTCTTATTCAACTCACGAGAACCCATCACATGGTCTCAAAGAATAGGGTAATGCTCTTGGACCAAACTATGGTCGAGAGTTAATGAGGGGAAGTGTATTGGTGCACGTTAACTATACATTCACTTTTGTGTACAAGGTGTAGCATAATTCTTGTATTTATTTGATGCCATATGTTCACATGTATCCAATTCACAACTTCATAGAGTAATTCATGAAAGTAAAATGAAAGTTCATCTAGCAGTGCAATCATACAAATTCAAAAGAAATAGAATGAACATCATGAAATGTGAACACAATCACCAAAACAGAAGTCCAAATATTCTATTCGAATAGGTCTTCGGAGTCCTATTCGGTGCACCGAAGCCTGCCTCGGCGCACCCCTCGGCGCACCGACCCCCTCTCAGCGCACCCCTCGGCGCACCAACTGTCATTCAGCGACAATTCCAGTAGGTCTTGAATCTGTCCAGGGTGCTCGACGCACTGAGTAGGTCGCCGAACATCACGAACAGGCAATATACGGGGATTTCATTCCGAAATTCCACCCCAAGTAAAAGAAAGTCCAAATATAAGTGTTATTCAATCACATCACAAGTAGTATTTCTAGCATCAAATGGTGTATCAAACACAAATGTTTGTGCATATATAGTGAATCATTGATAAACAAAACAAGGTAAACAAGGGTTTTCAATGGCCAACAACCATGGCACTATCCAAATCATCAACTAGAAGGACTTTGTCCACTTACCTAAGAGAGATGAGGGAGAAAATGCTTGATTTCTTCAAGCCCTAGGTTTCTCCTACTCCAAGGTCTCCAAGTAAGCCAAAATAAGAAAGGAAGAAATGTTCTAAGTATAGGTTGTGTTTCTACTTATGTGAAAAGGGAAATATGAAATCCCCAAGCCTAAGTTTTAAGTTGTAACCCAAACATCAACACATCAGATTATATTCTTATCTCATGAGTTCATAGGGTAAACAGGTGAGTGGGAGTTGGTATTCTAACTCATTTACCAAAAAGTCCTCATTTAAAATCCTAGCCACACAATACCAATCAAGAAATAAATCAAGATCATGTGCAAACATCACAGCCCTAGGATTCAAACAATCCTCACCACACATCATGATCTACAAAAGGACCATGCTATGGTGTGTACTGCCATGCCCGTAAGGCGTGACACACCCGATCACATGGTCGGATTAACACGATGGTTAAACCAAACACAATAAAATAACCATTACATAGTTCAAAAGTCAAAACTAGCAAAATCAAGAAAGGTTAGGTCGTTACAAATCCAAAACTGTTCCAAAACCAAAAAAACGTCCCCCTTCAAACTCACGTTCTGCTCTATATAAAATTCACCAACTGCCCAAAATGCTAGATCTCTCCCTTTCCAATTCTGGTTCCTCCTGTCCCTTCAATTCGGTGCTCCCTCGTTTCTTTCTTCCAATTCAGTCCTTAATTTATTCCAATTTGGCCTCTCTTTCTTCCTCTTTCCAATTCTTCCTTGGAGAAAATCAGTCCTATTCCTCCCTCTAGCCAATCCGGTTCTCTTGTCTTTTTTATTCCCCACTAGCCAATTTTGTTTTCTTCCCCAATCTTTCTTTATTCCTTTCACAAGCCAATTTTGTGATTGCCTTTCTCTCGTTCATTCCCAAGCCAATTCGGTCCTTGCCCCACTAGCCAATTCAATTTGGTTTTCCTTTCAATTTGGCCTCTACTAATTCGGTCCTTCTCTTTTCTTCTCTTTTTGGTGTTGTTTTTCTCAATTTGTCCCTCTAACCAATTTAGTTTCCTTGCTTGCCCAATTCTTTTAGCCACTTCCTTCTTTTGCCCAAATGCCAAAAATAACCTCCTTGTTTTCTAAAAACAAATTAGACTTTTGAATTCATGACGAATTGGGCTGAACCGGGTTTGGTTGATGGGCTTGGTCAACTTTTTATGATTTTCTTCTTTTTGAGCTTGATCCGACCTGATCTTAATTTGAATTTTCTCGAACACTCCCAATCGTGCACAATTATAAAATATGCATTAATTCATTCATTTAAACACCACTTCAAGGACTAATAATCATGGTTAATACGTTTAAAAGTACAAGTGCTGCACACTTATCAGCCCTTTATGGGGGGGATGGTTCGAGAAGACATCTTGTTCAAAGAAAGATGGATCTAGTGTAGGACATACACTATTCGAATACTAAATAGCATGCATATTGTATTGCATATGATTGTATTTAGATCAAACTTGGTGATTATATCTGTTTAGATGCACAACATTCATTGCATCCTTAATAATTGAATCAACATTCATATTGCATTGAATTGCACCTCATATCATTCTAACTTTATGTATTGTCTATGGGAATATCATTGAAGAGTGGCAATGACCCTACTTCAATCCAAAATACCACCTAATCTGTTTATTTACTGAGCTAAGTGTATTGACGCTTTCAAGCAACCATATTTCAGGAATTATAGATGAAGAAACTGTTGATTGTGGAGAACAAGATGGAGAACAAGACTTTTATGAAGTTACTGGATTTGATGAATGCATGGATTAAAGATTATCTTAAGTATGGAAATAGGATCTGTTGGCTGCTATGCCTTAGTTTGCTTATAGCATTGGTTAGAATATATATATAGGGATAGGGATTTTTTATTTAAGCATGGAATTAGGAAAATTGTTAGTTTCTTTTCGCTGTTTAATTTCTTGATTTGGATGTATAAATAGACTTTTATTTTGATTATTTTTAGTAATGATATTTTCAAAATTTTTACTCATATTCTATGTTTTGGTTTGTTATTGACTGCCACACTCATGTGTTATTGGGGTGAGAGTTATATTTCAAATATTATGGGGACTCAGATGAGATTTCTAAGATTTGGGATGTGACACATACCATGCTTAGAATGGTGCCATTCCAATACTAGTATGATAATTGTTGTTGTCAGAAAACTCAACCAATGCTAACTGATCTTCCAAACTTCCATTGAAATCCGATGTGCATGCTCTCAATAGGTATTCCAATACTTCATTCAGTCTTTCAATCTGTCTGTCTGTTTGATGATGAAATGTTGTATTGAAATTCAACTGAGTTCCCAAAGCTTTATGTAAACTTTTCCAAAATCTAGATGTAAAATTTGAATCTCGATCTGAGACAATTGTTATAGGCACTCCATGCACTCTTGCTATCTCATTCACATATAATTTTGCCAATTGATTTGCATTCATAGTAATCCTTGTAGGTAAAATGAGTTGATTTAGTCAATCTATCAACTATTACCCAAATCATATCATGATTATTCCAAGTTTTAGGTAATCATAAAATCCCTTGAAATATTTTTCCATTTCCATTCTCCAATTGGTAAAGGTTGTAAGTTTCCTGCTCGATTTTGATGTTCTGTCTTCACTTATTGACAAACTACACATCTAGCCACAAAGTGTTTAATGTCTTGCTTCATCTTCCTCCACCAATAGTATCTCCTCAAATCTTTGTGCATCTTAGTTCCCTCAGGATGAATAGAATACCTCGATCTATGAGCTTCTTCCAAAATTTCTCTCTTCAAATCGTCATCATTGGGTATACAAAGTCTTTCTTTCAATCTAACACTTCCATCTTCTACTCTTTTCCACTTTGATTTATGTTCATCATTCGCCAACTCTTGTAACCATGTTTCCTTCATTTGTACTTCAATGATTCTTCTCTTCAAAGAAGGTTTAATGAGTAAACTACACATTGTCACTTTTGATTCTTCTTCAAAAATCTGAATTCCCATGTTTGCAAGTATTCCATAAAGTAACCACTCTTGAATCATCATATGTGCAACAATACTTCTAGGCTTCCTACTTAAAGCATCTGCCACTGCATTGGCCTCAATAGATGATATTGTAAAGAACCGTTATAATCATAACCAATTCCACCTATCTTCAGTGCCTTGTATTCAGTTCCTTCTGAGAAAATAAAAAATTCAAACTTTTGTGATAAAAAAAATAATTCAAAAGTCTCTCCATAAAGATGATGTCTCCAAATCTTAAGAGAAAAAACTACTACAACCAACTCTAAATCATGAATGGGATAATTCCTCTCATGAATCTTGAGTTGTCTCGAAGCATAAGCCACTACCTTCCCTTTTTGCATCAACACACACCCTAATCCTGATAGAGATGTTGTAGTGACCTGTACCCTAGTTATAATTAAAATTATTATTGAATTATATAAGAGTGTAATGAGCATTATATCTAAATTACTAAGCTTGGTATCTATTTGTAATAATAATATGCTAATAAGGAATATTTCTATTAATATTGGGTCACTTGGGTAATTTTAGAATTTTTTGGATTTGGACCTCAAGCTTCACGCACGGAGTATTGGACTAGGGCTGGTCGAATTGGCCATGTGGCTACCTTAGGGTATTTTAGACTTTTTAATCTTTTTGAATTTGAATTAATTAGATTGGGATGGAAGAGGATTGCGTGATTCTCTCCACCATCTAATAAGGGGTGTGTGGTTATGGGAAGTTCCCATAATTGCATCTCTTGCTCGGTTTGGTGGGAACGACCAAGAGTGGAAGGCTGAAAACATTGTGTGATTACTGTAGAAGACCTAGAGAAGAGAAGTAGACCTAACGGCTGCTAGGAGGAAGGAATTGTGGTGTGGATCCTTGAAGGTTTTGCAGAAAATCTTCAAAAAATGAAAAAAGAGGTTGGTCCTTTGAGTTTCCCTCCTTTCATTATCCGTGGAACAAATTATGTGTAATAATGGTGATATGAGATGCATATGTAATACAAAATTTCTGGGTTTTGGAATGTGAGCATGCTAAGAAAGTGTGGATAAGTGTGTAACTTGATGTGTGCAAGTAGGATGAATCGTATGGTGATGTTTTAAATGGTGGAGTGTGTGATTTCTACATGTGGACCTTTACTTAATGTTATGTTGATGTGAGTGATGTATAAATTGGTAGGTGAAATGAATGTATTGGTACGCATAAAGGAGAAAACAAGTGTGTTGATTCTAAATTTTGGAGTTATGCGATGCGTAACATGTGGTTAGAGTGAAAACCATGAAAATAGGTCTTTTTGGGAAAATTCGCGAAGTTCTGTCAAGTTTCGGTTGACCAAAGAGTCAACCGATATTTCTGGGTTGTTCCTAGGTTGCAAGTTGAGCAACCGAAGGTCAAAAAATACTCAGAAGAGTTTTCGGAGGCTTCGGGTTAGTCAGCCGAAAGTGGTCAATTGACTGAAAGGAACCGAGGGTTCAGCAGGCTCATCGACCGGGTGTTCGGTTAGCCGAAAATGGGCCAAGTTGGCTAATAGTGATGAATCAATGATGGTTCATGAATCAATGAGGTGTGATGGTTATGTTTTACTGTTCTATGCGAACTAGTATTGGGTTCCATGGCTATGATGTTTTACTGTTTTAACATGTGTAATATATGAATATGATTGATTTGGATGTATGAGCATAGTGAATGGTCCATGTGAGACCTAGGCATAAGATATGCATGAGAGTTGGTGTATGATCCTTATGAGGTCATGGTTGGTTCTAGAAGTCCTAAGCAAGGAGATTCTGTTGAGAGCATGCATACATGCATGAGTTTGGGTGTGTTCAGTGAGGAGTTGATGGTTATTCCTACTTTTGGGTTTTATTCTCTGAAAGAAAGATGGTTATTTGATGTGCGGTTTCACGAGTGCACGAAATCGTAGCAAGTAATAAAGTGATGAAATAGAGTGTCGAACCCACGGAGAAGTTTTAGCTAATAAGTACTGAAATTACTATCATAAACTCTATTTGGACAATCGAATAGTGAGATGGGTAATTAACTAACAATTAAAATTAAAAAACTAAGAAAATAAATGAGTAGTTAACCGGTTGATCAAAATACTAAGGTGTTTGATTTCATCATAGCCAATCCGAATTAACTTCTAAATAGTCATGCTATTGAAAATTACAATCCAATTTGAAAGCGAAAATTCCTAATCTATCTGAAGGTCTCTCTCGAGCACCAATGGACTTACCTCCACGCGATAACTCACGATATCTCTATGTGAATTTAAAAGTAGGTAGGCACATTAAGATCTATGGATTTTCATGCAAAGCTACATAAACCATGCCAATACCTCTATCAACATGTAGAATA
>JAUPMG010023349.1:0-15034 GCA_031762675.1 Pachysandra terminalis | reverse complement strand
GGGATCCGGGGCCTGACACTCATGCCAGTTCATCTAAGGCTAGATGATCATATCAATTTTTTGATGACGACATAACAGATATCAGTGAAGATGATGAGTGGGTGCAGGGAAGTAGTGACCCATGGTGATGAGAAATATGATGGTGATGAGAAATCTTATGATAATGAGGGACTAAATCAGCATGATTATGGACTATCAGATTATGACTCATATCCTGATTATTGGAGTATTTATGAATCTGAAGACAAGAACAATTAGAAGCATGGGGAAGAAAACAAAGAGTTTGATATGGAGCATGGATTTGAAAATCCTCGACTTGAGAAGGGAATGTGGTTTGCTAATTTTTATGATTTCAGGGAAGTTTTAAGGGAGTTTGTTATCAAGGAGGGTTTTAATATCAAGAAGGTTAAGAATGAGAAGTCTCGGGTGACAGTTGTGTGTGCTGCAGAGGGATGTGGATGTCATATACATGCCTCTCCTTTATCGGATAAGGTGACATATGAGATCAAATCATATCAGCATGAGAAAACTTGTAATCGTGTACATAAAAATGCTGAGGCTACATCTGAATGGATAGCAAAAAAGATTGGTTCACGTGTTCGTGTTAACCCAAAAATGAAGATCAATTCAATTAAAGCTGAAATTTGATCTGAATACGGGGTAGAGCCAAGTAACGTGCAACTCTGGAGGGCACGGAAGAGAGCTTTTGAAGATGTAGCGGGAAGCCATTTGGAGTCATACGGGAAGATTCCGCGATATGCTGAAGCCATTAGATCTACTAGTCCTGGGAGTTTAGTGAAGATTGCATTAGATAGAGCTGACATCAACTTGGCTCCCTTTTTTAAGAGGTTCTTTGTTAGCTTTGCATCAATGAAGGTGGGTCTTCGTGAAGAGTGTCGACCTTTCCTTTGGCTGGATGGATGCCATTTGAAGGGTCCATATGGTGGAGTTCTATTAGCTGCTATAGCATTGGATGGGAACAGTGGAATTTTTTCAGTTGCAATTGCTGTAATGGAGGCAGAAATGAAGGACAACTGGTCCTTCTTCCTCCATTACTTACATATCATGTTAGGAATAGCCGAGGATAGGCCATGGATAGTAATGATTGATCGACAAAAGGTACGAGTTTGTTTAAGTTAATATTTTCCTATTGAACTAACTGTGAATTAATAGTGGTACCTCAATTATGGGTAATTGTTTATTTTAGGGTATTCTTGAGGCTTTCAAGTAAGTAATGCCTAATGTGAATCAACGATATTGTGTGCGTCACATGTACAGTAATTTTAAGGGGCTGCATAGAGTGATCCTATTAAAAAGTTTGTTGGGACTGCAGCACGTGCATTTACTGCACATGAGTTTAATGTAGCCTTGGGGAGGATGAAAGTGATATCTGTTGATGCATACGAATGGGTTAAGGCTGTTCCTGCTAGGGCTTGGTCAAGGCATGCTTTTGATCCTCAATTGAAAAATGATCATCTCACTAATAATTTGACCGATTCCTTCAATAATTGGATAGGGGAACATTGGGGCAAGCCTATTGTAACATTAGTTGATATAATCCGAATGAATTGGATGGAAAAGATTCAGAGCAGGTACCAAAGGGCTACTACATGGGATAAGTCAGTGACTGCGAGAGTAAGTTTAACTTTGGATAAAGTCAAAATAGCTTCAAGAAAGTGTCAACTGTTGTTTGCTAGTAATGAAGAGTTTGAGGTGATGCAGGAGACTTTTAGACATGCTGTGAATCTTGGCAATAAATAGGATGTGCACATGTCGGGCATGGGATACTTTTGGAATCCCATGTATACATGCAGCTATGTGTATTGTGCATCAAAAGAAGAAGCTAGAGGACTATTGTGCACCTTGTTATGGAAAGGAGATGTACTTGAAGGCTTATAAACCGATGATTCATCCAATCTCTAATGAAAGGACATGGGCAGATATACAACATGACCCAGTTATGCCACCACCTCTTCGTCGTCTCCCAGGACCACCAAGGAAGAACAGAAGAAGAGAGGAAGATGAGCCTGGGAGTGGGAGTCAATCTTGCAGATCGAGCACTGTACGGTGTGACAACTGTAAGCTGCTCGTTCACAACAAAAGAACCTACCAACGAGGTCCAATACGAGCTAGAAGAAGGGGTTCATCCTAGGGGAGTGGTCAATAAGGTAACCAAATAGTTCTTGGTGATCTTCTTCTTGATTATGTACACCTGTTTGCTATTTCTAATACACACTTCCTTACTTTCCAGGTGATTTGCTGCTATTGGATGAAGAATTTTGGTTGTGCTTTTCGTCACATCCCAAACTCAATGATTCACTTGGGAGCCCTTAGTAGTCTAAAATATGACTCTCACTCTCTAAAAGAAGAGAGTGGCAGTGAGTGTCTCGCTATGACCTTGAACATCATAGGACATTCAAGAAGAAAACATACACATAATGGAATAGCATCATATGGTTAGAGTTTGAATAAAGCAACGGAAGTTCAAGGTAAAATAAATTCTAGGTTCTCATCAAGTTTCTCAAAAAAATTGAAACCTGAAAGGAAAGATAGTATGTCTCCAAATCCCAAAAAGAAAGAAGTATTATATTATTACATCACAGATCATAATAAAATTGATCTTCATCCTCCTAGTTCTCCTCTTGCACCTCGGCATCCAGAGGTTCTTCATCTAAAGGACCTGAAATATGGTTTGCTAGAAAGCATAAGCTATAAAAGCCAGTAAGTAAAAGCATTCAAAGCGGTCTAAGATTAATGTAGGGCCACGACCACTAATCAAGGATAATCCAATAAAATAACAGAAGGAGACAGATTATAATGAGAATGAATGAGGTCGAATTTTTGTTAAATGCATGTAGTGCACCAGATATAGATAGTGTACACCAAGGTGATCTAAGTATTCAATCTAAGATGCTGCGCGCTCTGTTATACCCATAAATATGAAAAGTTTCCACATGATCGATCCGTCCTTTTAGCAAGATGTCTTATCGAACCATCCCCCCAATACATGACCTTCTCAAGGATAAGATATTCTATGAGCGCAAACATAGTTTTAAGGGTTTTCAACCTAGGAGGCACAATCCCCCCACTTGATTTTTGATCATGGGTACTACTCCAAGGTTTTATCACGTAGATTGCCTCAAGAAATCATGTTCATTGACAGTTAACAGAGAACTCTCTCTCTTAATAGACATCCAAGCATTCAAATCATGAAATACCTTGGGAATAAGAATCACAAACATGGGTGAGGGTATTGGGGTAGCTAATCCTTCAACTCATCCAGTCAAAAGCCTCACTCAATACAAGATGTATTAAAATTCTCTTTCTCTCATGAGTCTAATGCAAGAACTCTGAAATAGAAGGAATTTCTCATAGACCAAATCTAGGTCAAGATTCAATGCAGTGCAAGTGATGAGGTGCACATTAACTACGCAATCATCATTATTGTGTACATGGTGTAATATCAAACTAATTATAACTCAACTCCCATTCATCAAGTAGCATCATTCATAAACGCAAGTAAGTGGAATGTATGCATCATGATATGAAGTCATAAAGAGTAAAGTATACTAACAGTTCAATGTATAAGTCTATTATCTATGAAATTGATCTAACCAAACAAAGAGAATTTTATGTGCAACAGAACATGCTAAACATATCACAGCAGGGATTCTCGGCGCACCGAAGGGTCCTCGGCGACAATTCCAGGGAGTCAAAATTCTCGGCGCACCGAAGGAATTCTCAGCGAACTTTCCAGGCACTGAAAAATCCCTAGAAATCCTTGGCATTCTCCTCGGCGGACCGAGTAGGTCGCCGATAGTTCCTGTAGGTTTCGACGGACAGGTAGGCGTATCGAGATGGTTGCCGAACCTTGCGTTAACCCAGAAACGGGGTTTTCTCTCTATGAAAACATCATAGATTCAAAGGATTTCAAAACCAAACCATCAATACACTATTACACATAGAATACAACAACTTTCATGCATTCTAAACATCACTAGATACAAATTTCATAAGAAAAACACTCTTCATTCAATAGCGTGGAAAAATCATGGAGAATCCATGAAGAGATAGTCTATGAACTCCTAATCAATCAACGAACAATCTGAATGGGTTTACTTATAAAAGAAATGAAGAAATCATCAACTTGCTCTAAGAAAAACTTCAAAGCTTCTCCTCTTCACAAACTCTCTACAAACCCTAATTTCAATGTTTTGCATACAAAGCCTCTCCCATGCATGGAAGAGAATGAATAGGTTAAAATACCTCTTAAATATCTCTTGTGTTTCTTACATGGTGAGGAGGCACAATCTAAACCCTAGATAAATCCAACATAGAATCTCAACCATACAAGACAAACACACGTGAGAGTTAATAGAACTCTACACACCCTAAGTCTCTACTAATCCAAGCCCTTGAATCAATAGCAAGACATCTAAACCTTACACATCACAAATCAAAAAAGCAAAAGCATCCAAACCAATCATCAAAAGTAAAAAGGATTCTACTTTGGTGTGTAACGCCCAAAGAATGTGGCAAATCACAACCAATCGCACTGTTCAATTAACCCCTTGGTTAACCCAACACAAGAAATTAAATACTATACATATTTATTAAAATAGACATATATAGTTAAGTTTTTCAGGCTGTTACATTTTTCTGCTATTGATGGTCTGTTTATTTTGGATGTTTATGGCTTGTCTTGGAACTTAGGTTATGTAAGTTTGTTTAAGAATGGTTATGGGACATGGTTTATGGTTTGTTTATTTGGATGTTTATCCCTTTATCATCCTTTGCATTTGTTGTTTATAGTTTGTTTAAGGATGGTTATGGAACATGGTTTATGGAATCTTGTTATAACTTCAAATCACATGTATTATGTTATGTTTGTTATAATAATATTCTGCAAGACAATGTCTCCAAAACGTTATGATTCGGATAATGATAAGACCAAACCTACGGCTGCAACTTCAGACCATGTGGGGGAGGATGATACTGAGGAGCAGGATGTGGAGGAGAATGACGATGCTGACGATGAGGAGGGTGATGTTGATGAAGAGGATAAGGATGAGGATGATGATGAGGATGAGGATGCAACACCTGAAGTTGACTAGGAGGAAGCGCTATTTGGTAAATGGGATGAATCTGATAACTATGAATCTTCTCATAGCTTTTTTTACAGGTCACCTTCATCTGTGGAGGTAAAGGAAGGTACGGATTCTGACTCGTCTGCAAACAAGACAAATTATGACGACTAATTTTGCTTCTTGTTGAAATGGGTTGTACTTTGTTGTTATTTTATTTCGGACATGGGTTGGTGATAGATAAATGGGTAACTGTATTTTTGGCTTATATGTACAGTTATTTACTTTCTTTGCCTTTGATTTTGTGGCTATGTATAGCCTAATGTATCTCTCTTTTAGAAATACATACAACTTAATTTGGCTATGTGTTGCTCTGTTTCTATGTTATTAGGAAGCCATCAGCATCAGAACAGGGGATAGAATAGGGGACAACTAGTCCAGTAAGATACTGCTGCAAGCAGGCAGTAGACACAAGCTTGTTGCCTAGTTCAATTTAGTATCCCTATGGAATACCATAGCCATCAGCCTATATCAAGCCAACATCCCACAATGTAGGTAATCGCAACATCCCAGAGCATGCAATTACAGGGGAGGCCTAGAGGTTCATTTCAAAAGAATAACAATGATCACTACGGAAAATACACATTAAATACACACCGAGTATTTGAAGAACAAAATATCCAAAATTCACACTGAAAGAACCAATCCTTGGACAACTATTTTATCATGAGGATTACACCAATTAATATGAGTCCTAATATTACAAGAATCCTTAACTCCCCAATTTGCTTCTCAATCACCATCATACGTGAGTTGATCTCTTTCAAAGATGCTATAATTTGACTATAATCAATAACACCTTCAGAACTATTAGGACCACTTGAAGGTCCTTGCTCATCCCTTGCGTAACACCATTTGAAAAAGTCACACCTGCCAGAATTTGGACCCTACATTTTGGAGAATACGTCAATTGATATTTTATTCCATATAGTTCAATCTAATACAAATCATCCAATAGCATACTTACATGCATTCCAACACAAGAATAAAACAACTAGTTCGGGTTGTCTCTAGTTTCAAAGACCAGAATTACAGCCTTCCTTCCACAGAAGCATTTCTTGCTATTGAATTTCCATTGATTAGGTGAACTTTCACTACAAGATATCACATCATATATAAGAGTACAACAGTAATTAGTGATCGTTAGGCTCCAGTTGAAAACATAGATAGACCAATCCAAGAAGTAGAAGCTGCAAAAGTTTCATTTTGAATGTGTTGCAGAGAAGGAAGCTTACCACTAGAGCAGGCCTTCTTGGGTGGAGAAGTTGGCTGATCGTCAGCGGTGTGAGCGCAGAGAAGGAAGTTTGGTGTTACAAGCGCGGGGAAAGAAAGCTTCTGAGCAGACAAGGTTTTATAACAGGGATAAAAACAAGGGTAAAATTGGAATAGAAGATGAAGTCAAAATCGTCTATTACCTCCTCATTAACTTAGTTAGGGCTAATTTTGTCATTTCATCTAAAAAAAGTGCTGACATCAGCATTTTCGTTTGAGAGACTAACAGAGGGTGGTTAGTGTAGCTGACATGCAAATGTGAAGGGATGCCAGAGTAATCTGTGAAGGGATGCCAAAGTAATCTGTCAAACGTCAGCGGGTCTGACTGCCTTTGTCAGAAACTTCAGGGGAGGTAAGTGTAATTTTCCCTTTTAAAATTCAATGTGTTTGGTAGCGCTTATGGGTAAGTGCTTACCCATAAGCACAAGAAGAAGGCTACCCATAAGGAAAAGCTGCTCAGAGTAGCTTCTCTCAGGCTCTTATGCGTTAAGCTATTTTACAACTTTAGTAATATATTTAAAATACCTATTTTACCCCTAAACTTTCTTAAGCACTTAAATAAATTTTTATTTCTAAACTTTAATAATATTTTTATAATTACCTCTAAACTTTCATAAGCATTTAAACAAATGTATTTACCAAACGCTATTTTCTTCAAATAAGCAGTTTATTGTTGTTGTGGATAAGTGCTCCATTGAGAAACTTATCCAATGAGTGCTTATAAGTAGGGGTGCAACTCGGTTCGCTTTGGTTCGGAATGACCTCAACCCAAGACCAAACCGAAATGTAATCACACTCAAGAGCGCAGAACTATGATTCATTTTTAAATCACGATTTGACTCATCCAAATCCGCGGATTAGAGAAACCAAAATCGCGCTCTAACACATCTCATCTTCAATTAGAGCTCTACTAGAAGCTTTCGACACAGTTTTTCAAACTGTTGAAACAATAGCGAAAGAAATGAGCGAGTTAGAAAGCTTCAGGAAAATCTCTGCAGTACCCCGTGATCGTTGGTTCTGTTCTAAAAGTAAAGTAAAGAGGAGAACCAGTAAAACGTGAAGCTCAACTCTCAGCAGTCCAAAAGAATATCGACTCTGTTCCAACATTTTGTGAGTTTTCTGACATTAGAGTTCCAACATTTTGTGGGTTTTCTGACATTAGAGTTCCAACATTTTGTGGGTTTTCCGATGTTAGATATCTCTCCTCTCTTTCTCTTTCTCTCTCTTAAATTTAATAATGTTGGTTCCGTTATCAGTCTAAGACAGTCTTTGCTTCTGAGCTTCATTTGCCCGTAAGAGAGATAAAGAGAGAACTAAAGTTTTCAGTCAAACAAATCAGAAGTGTAAGTTATGGTATTGGAGGGGGAGGATCCACGTTAGTAAGCTAACAAGATATGTTCCTATTACCTGAAACAACCACGAGGACAAAATTGTAATTGTTTCCTTACCTCAGTTGCTTTATGAGGGTATCCGCAAGTTGACAGGGTATCCGCAACTATCGTTGTGAATAGATGAGCCGGGGTTCGAATGAATCTGGTTAATCGTGTAGTTTCTTCTGCAAGTTACTATTTGGTCATTACTCTGTTTTCGATTTTCCTACCGGATCATAATTATTTACAAATTAGCACGTTAAAGATGGGTTAAATTATATATAATTAAAAAATAACACTTGACAAACTAGTCTTAAATACTTAGTTGATTATATATATATATATATATATATATATACTCTGAAGGCGTTCTGAATCATAGGTTACTTTTGTAATTGTCGCTCTCGCTCTTGCTTTCGCTCTGATAACTAAGATCACACCAACCCAAAACTGAACCAAACCACATTTCAAACCGAACTGATGAACCCATAACCAAATCGAATTAAATTAAAAATACTGAAACCCAAACTGAACCGAACCGAATTGCATTTTCGGTTTGGTTTGGAGGAGAACAAACTAGGGTTTCAAAGGATGGCAATGGGCCAAACCACAACCTACATATAATTGTACTTATGTTCGGCTGAGCTCAACCCAGGCTTCAGGCATTTAATATTTGCCCAAGCTGACCCATGCATTTAGTTTCTCCCAAACCCACCCATACTTATAATTTATTATTATATTAAAAAATAATAAAACTAAAATTATAATTTTAAAATGGTAGAACCGGTCCAATCTACCTTGTTAGTCAATAAAGATACCAATGAGCACTTCTACTTATAGTGCATCAGTTGGAGGATTTTGAAACCAGAGGATTTTTGAACCCCAACCAATGTGGGACTATTCAGTGTATACACAAATAGTCAAACACAATGTTGGGATGCGTTCGGCAACCTGTGCGAGGGGTGCTACTGCGCGGCATCCCATGCACGGGGCGCTGCTACACGACAGGCCCATGCGCATGGCGCGCGCTGCAACCCATGCGCGGGAACCGGACATGTAGAATAAATTGAATTCGGTTTGAGTTTCAGGTTGGTTTGGTTTAACCAAGGGCTCAACCCAAAACCGAACAAACCTAATTTGGTTTGGATTTTTCTAAACCATAACGAAACCATGCAATCCCAACCCAAACCAACCCAAAGTCAGTTTGGATCGGTGCGGTTTCGGTTTAAACCGAACCGAGTTGCACCGTACTTATAAGGACAAGCCGCTCCAAACGCAGCCTTACAAACGTCTCAAAGTAGTTGCATATGTTCCGCACAGCCTTGGCCTTGAACCTTTCGATCATACATTTTTTCTAACACAAATAAAAACTAGGCAAAACTTCATAGTTTGGTTAAATCCGAAAACGAAACTTTGAGAAAAATCTCAATATCGTTGCATAATATGTGCAACTTGTTACTCTCAAGTATCTATTTAGATCCTTTAAAATAAGCAATAAAATTAGATTATTGAATTAGATATGCATATGAAAAGATAAGTAAATTCATCAAAAGATGAAAAGAAAATAAGTTAATAAACATATAACGTTTAATTATTTATAATTATAAAATTTCGCATACGATTGATACATTTATTGGTTCATAATAGAGTTATTTATATGGAAACACATTTTGTGGACCCACATTTTATTTGATTGATGTAATAAATGTAACTGCGGATGCTTATTTAGCAGAGTTAGATGGAAATAAAATGTATTGTGTAATTCCATGAAGTCGAAATCAGACCCTAATAATCAGGGATGGATATATCGGGTAATGTTGGGTATCCGGTACCCGTTAACATCCTATTGTGGATATGTTAAAGCTGAGTCTCGAATATGTGTAGACAAAAGAAAATGAGAGACCCAAATATAAATAAAAAAAAAAGAAGAAGAGTGGTCTACTTGATGAAGTATCGACTCTTTGAGCTTTTTGAACATGGTCCACATCAAGGTAAAAAAAACAGTACCTTTTAACTATGGAGGAGGAGTTGATTATTCGGGTCACAATCTAGTTAAGACATTTTTCACAAAGAAAAGAGTAAAAAGAAAAAAGAATCTAGTTAAGATTTTTAGATTATGATTAAGATTGTTAATTATGTCAAATATGTATTACAACGAGATACGTATGATTAGGTCAGGAGTATCAGAATGGATTGGACTAAGATAAGTAAGAGCAATTTAGGCTGCGTTTTCCTCGGCTTCTATAAGTACTTATTGTAACTTATAGCTTGTATAAGCACTTTTTAAAATCAAATATGTGTTTGGTTACGCGTATGGGCAAGTGCTAACCCAAAAGAATTAGAGGAAGGCTACCCATAAAGAGAAGCTGCTCCCAAGCTCTTATGTATTAAGCTATTTCACAACTGTAGTAATATTTTTAAATTACCTATTTCACCCCTAAACTTTCATAAGCAATTAAATAATTGTTATTTCAAAAATTTAATAATATTTTTATAATACCTATTTTACCCCTAAACTGTCATAAACACTTAAATAAATGTATTTACCAAACGTTATTTTTTTTCTTCAAATAAGTAGTTTATTATTGCTGTGGATAAGTTGAGTGCTTCCATTGAGCAACTTTTCCAATGAGTGCATAAGCACAAGCCGGACCAAAAGCAACCTAAGTGTCTATATTACTTAATGGTGAGCATGCATATGTATTTATAAAATATTAATTTTTACATATAAAAAAGGGTAACTTCATGATGAATTTTTATATACTCTTTGAACTAAAATTTATAAATTTCCTTGTCATTTCCAGTGTTTTTTTTGACGACTAATTTTTACCATTATATTTGCAGAAGAAAAGTATGAAGATAAAACAAGAAGTTTGAAGTAAGATTCGAGTTAACCAACTTAACTCTTTACATATCATTTTTTTTTTCTTAAGTTTAGTTTCCTTCTACTTTCTTTCTCATTTTAATCATTTTGATTGTTTCTTAAGAGATTATTTTCTTAACAAGGCTTGAAGGACAAAAATTTGAGGTCAGCAATACTAGTCTTGAAACTAAGGCGAGGAGAACTAATCCTTACCATTCTTTCTTGCATTTTTGTTGAGGTTTCTTCTCTTAATGATAGTAAATCAGACCTACCATGGGTGCACTAATTGTTTGAGCTTGGCCTTGGAGCTAAGGAGAGAAGATTCACTCCTTTTGACTTCTTATATATTATACCATTTGAGTGTACATCAAACTATTAAATTAAGAAGAGTTAGATCACTCTCTAGACATTTTTTTATTTTAAATTTAAGCATTCGTTTTCTACTTATTACTAATTTCTTACTATATATAACTTCAAACAAATAAAAAGGTTGTTTAAAGGAATAAACAACCATGGGAATGTCAAACATCAATTACTCTAAAAGGTCAAGTTAGAGCAAGGCACAACAACGTATATCAAATGGTTCAATACCCTCCCGCACGGGAACAACACATCCGTAGGAGAACATAGGGTACCAAGGCAAACACACACCACACACCCTCACACGGGAACAACACATCTGTGGGAGAATAAACACAGAATCATATACCGCAGGATTTGAAAGCTCGACCTCCCGTTCTGATACCATGTTAAATACTGTTTGCTCTAAAAGCTCAAGCTGTTAGAGAAATGCACAACAATGTATATCAAATGGTTCAATAGGGACATGGATGAGAAGGCTTTCTTTCAACTTACCATTTCTCATAGTAGAACCTTTTTAGCCAGGGTCTCTATAGTTAGCAAACCGGTGGAGACAAAGTGTTCGAATTAGTACTAATATATTCATTTTAAAACCCCAGCATCAAATTGTTAAGAAAGAAAGAGAGAAAAAATGAAGAGGAAATCAAGAACGGCAAGAACACAGATTTATGTGGTTCGGCAAATAGTGCCTACATCCACAGATGTACACCCAGGTCTATTATTCTCCAAAACTTAGAATCATGTGTCACAATGAATAATTCCCCAAATCCTAAAAGCATGAATAAATACCCTGTAATTAGGGATAAACATAATAGAGGTGAAACTCTTATTATTTCCCTATACTCCCATACCCCATAGGATTGGGTGTATCCCTAACAACTTACCAACCATCCAAACATAGACTTTTTTTTTTTTTTTTATCATTTATCAATATTCTATTTAGGCAATTGGCCTGGTGACATTTTCAACAGTGTTGTTATCCTTAACAACCCTATAGATAACAGGGTTGTTAACCTCAACAACCTTACAAATAACAGGGTTGTTACCCTAACTAACATTAGTTTCCACATAGAAACAATCTCCCACTTGGAGACTGAATGCGAACGACTATCCCAACTATAATTGCAAGAATAGCAGTACCAACCCGATGTGCATCATCCCTTTTGTATTCAAGCTAGAAGATCAACAGAAGTTGAACATGTCTTCAACTTCTCAATTATGACCACCTTGGTCAACATATCTGCAGGATACACACTAGTGTAATTATTCTCCAAACCAATCACCTTCTCATCCACAAGTGAACACATGAAGTGATACCTGATATCAATGTGCTTCGTCCTTGCATGAAAGGCTGAATTCTTTGCAAGATGAATCGCACTTTGACTATCGGTAAAGAGCTTGCAATCTTCTTGCCCCATTCCCAATTCTTTCAATAGGACTTGTAACCACACGACCTCCTTGCAAGCTTCTGTACCTATCACATATTCTGCTTCTGTAGCAACCCGATGTGCATCATCCCCTTTGTCTTCAAGCTTGAAGATCAATAGAAGCTGAAAATGTCTTCAACTTCTCAATCATGACCACCTTGGTCAACATATCTGCAAGATTCATACTGGTGTAAATCTTCTCATCCAAAAGTGAACGTATGAACTGATATCAATGTGCTTCGTCCTTGCATGAAAGACTGAATTCATTGCAAGATGAATCGCACTTTGACTATCGGTAAAGAGCTTGCAATCCTCTTGCCCCATTCCCAATTCTTTCAATAGGACTTGTAACCACACAACCCCCTTGCAAGCTTCTGTAGCTGTTACATACTTTGCTTCAGTAGTTGAGAGAGCAACAATTTTTTGCAATTTTGAAACCCAACTAACTGCTACACTCTCCAAAGTAAACACATAACCTGTAGTATTCCTTTTGCCATCTAAGTCTCCTGCCATGTCTGAATCAACATATCTTTGTAGACAAATTTCAAAACCTCCATAGCATAAAGATGAGTTAACTCTACCTTTCAAGTATCACATTATCCACTTGATGACTTCCCAATGTTCCTTGCTCGGTTTACTCATAAACCGGCTCACAATAGCAACTACCTGTGCAATGTCTGGTCTCATACAAACCATGGGATACATAAGACTTCCTACTACAGATTCATAGGGAACCTTCTTCATGTATTCCATCTCTTTAATTGTAGAAGTACACTACTCTTTAGAAAATTTGAAGTGACCAGTTAGAGGGGTGCTGACAGGCTTAGCATGACTCATGTTGAACCTTTCTAGCACTTTCTCAAAGTACTGTGATTGAGACATCTTCAACTGTCTCTTGGATCTGTCCCTGCTGATTTGCACACCAAGGATTTGTTTTGCAGCACCCAAATCCTTCATAGAGAACTCTTTAGAGAGTTGTTCTTTCAGCCTTGTTAGTTCAGTCATGCTTGAACCTGTCACAAGCATATAATCTACATACATGGGTAAAATAATTTATGAATCATTAAACCTTTTGAAATTACAACAATGATCAGCATTCCATCTTGTGTACCCATTGCTAGACATAAAAGTATTAAATCTGTTATACAATTGTCTAGGAGCCTGTTTTAACCCATATAAACTCTTCTTGAGTTTGCATATCATGTTTTCCTTCTCCGGTACCATGTACCCTTGTGGTTGCTTCAAGTAAATTTCTTCATCTAGGTTGTCATGAAGAAATGTTGTCTTTACATCTAGCTGCTCTAAATTTAAGTCTTCTACAACTATCATAATAAGAATAGATTTGTTGGTAGTCATTTTCACAACCGGAGAGAAAACTTCAGTGAAGTCGATACCTGCCTTTTGTTAAAAAATCTTCACAATCAGCCTAGCCTTGTCTAATTTAAACCCACCATTCTCTTCTTTAAGTCTGTAAACCCACTTGTTCTTAAAGGCCCTATTTCCTTTGGCCAACTTAACCAAATCCCATGTTTCTTTTGATGAGAGGGAGTCCATCTCATCACCCATTGTAGACTCCCACATATTCCTTATATTATCCTGCATTGCTTCTTCAAAATATTCAGGTTCGCCATTTTCAGTAACACATAATTAAGAGAGGAAAAATATTGAACTGGAGTCATTCCTTTAGTAACTCTAGACGACCTGCTTAAAGAAGGAGAAGAGTGTAATATCCCTGAATTTCCATAAGTGGTTAATTAGTACTTAATTGAGTTTATGAATTAATTGTGCGGTTTGATTTAGTTAATTGGGCTTAAATTGAGTTAAATGGGCCTAATTATGAAACGGCAATATACAAGTGATGTACTACCGTGTTGTATTGTATAAAAACCTAAAGTAGACTTAGAAGGACATGAATCCGGTACTACTGCTTAGTACTGTATTAAATCTAAGGATAAAGATTTAATAAAATATAATTTTATATATATAACGATTATCTCTCTTATGTCGGCATAAGAAACCGACTAAGAGAAATCGTCTGAGAAAGAAAGAGAAGCAGAAGAGAAAGAGAAGAGTCGAGGTCGTCTCCGAGCGCGGGAAGCCGGAAAAGCCGAAGAAGAAGAAAGAATCGTCACGGAAAAATAGTGTTTTCGCATTTCTGCAGAACAGGTAAGTATATAGTACAAATTTGAATGAGTTATTGTTGATTTTCGTATGATTTGAGATTTAAAAGACGTATATAAGTTAGATTGATAAGATGAAGTGATATAAGGGTTTAGATTGCTTTTGAATCTAGAAAATCGCTGAAAAGCGTGATTTCTGGGTTGGCGATCGAACGCCCAAGTAGAATTTTGAATGGCGATCAAGCTCCCATGAAGGAGACCGAACGCCTGATATTAGGTGGCGATCGAACGCCAGATGTTGGCGATCAATCGCCGATCGAGCGCCCAAAAAGGTGCGATCGATTCTCGTTAAAAGCTGAGTTGAGTATTTGTTTACAAGGTTCAGGATTGTAAATATAAATATGATGAGATGTTATAAGGTGTGTAGAAACGCCAAATAAAGGTATCAAGCCTAGTGAAAAGTGTAAAGCGTCAGATT
>JAUPMG010023338.1:0-15035 GCA_031762675.1 Pachysandra terminalis | reverse complement strand
ACCTGGCTTCCATGGTTCAGTAGCTGAGAGGATTTTTGGAGGAAGCTTTGGAAAGTCACCAAATGGGGCTTTTAATATGGATAATTCTACTTTCAATGAACAAGCTGATAGGAGAACCTATGAGTTCCAAGATGAATTTCGCTTGCTTTATGGTCGCGAATCTTGTCGAATCCAGATCAGACCAACCATGGCAGCGCCCAATTTCATAACACTACGATTGGAAGAAATGGAAAGAGAGAAAGCTAGTTGTTTGAACAACACAGTTTCCCTAGAATCAAACTGGAGGACAACCCCGGAAGACCGAAGCACGATAAAAAGGAAGGCTTCCGATTGCAATCTTGATTTGAATTTATCAATGACTGCGGCGCGGAGAAAACAAAATGAATGTGAAAGAAGTTGGGAGGAGGAGGAAGAAGTAGATAGCAATTTATCGCTTTCCTTGTTCTCACCTTCTAAGAAGGAAAAGTATTCTGTAGATCTGAACCAGAATTCAAAACTTCACGAGCTACAGATAATCTGCTCTGATTTTTTTTTTTTTTATTAAAATATGTGACTTTAAGCGGCGGTCAGGTTAGAACCACGACTAAAGGTCAAAACCTTTCGCACATACACAATCCGCTACGGCATTTTCTGTGGCACATCTTGTGACCGCGGCTAAATGATTTAGTGGCGGTTCATTTGTCTTTAGTGGCGGTTTTTGGTCATGGCTAAATAGTATATATAGCTGCAGTTTTATAACCGCAACTAGAAAATTTATTTAGCTGCGGTTGAATGACCGCAACTAAAGGTCTAATATTTAGCCGCGGTTTTACAACAACCGCTATTACAAGCGCCACTAATAGAATTTGCTACGGAAGCAATAGTGAGGGTTGTAAAACTGCAGCTAATAAAAATTAGTGGCGGTATTGTTGGGTATAGCGACGGTCGGCGACCGCGGCTAAATCTCTCCTCAGGGGCATAGTAGACTGCCGTTAATTTATCCTAAAAGATTTACAGATGCAAAAGTGGGAATCTGTGTCTTGATGCTATAGTTAAAGCTAAGAAAGCTTTAGAGATGCAGAAGGAATTGGTAGAGAAACTGAAGGAAAGATTACTTTGGTGAGTTGTTCTTCAGTATTCATATTTTCTTATTTGTTCTGCTTCCTATAGAATTGTATTTTTGTTGTTAGCTTCTTTTTATTTCACTGTCACTATATATGACTACACAGTGTGGTTGAAGTTGAAGGTGATTGCAAAGCCCATAAAGAGATATGGGAACCTTGTGATGCTTAGGCGGATAGACTGGGCTGCGGCTATGGCGACATGAAAACGAGGACACCTGCGGCTAAACCGAACTTCAGTAAGTTTATTGTTCATCATTGCATGGTTGAAGCTACCATAGTGTTTAAACTCGGGGATCGGATCGGGATCGTTCCCGGTCGATCCCGAGCTGGCTCGACGATCCGTATCAGGATCGCCGAGTCAAACGAAAAAAAATGATTAATTACTTGTCTTGGTCGATTTGTTTTGACTTAGCCGAGTTGGCTTGGACTATCCGAACGAATTTGACCTGTATATGTATCATGTCTCGGACTGAGCCGATCGATTTCACCGTGGAAGCTACTGCTCTGAAAGTTCTCTCTGATGTTTGGCAGTTACTTTTCTCTGATGACCGAATATAGATGCTGCCTGAAAAGTAGAGGGGCAACTCGGTTTGGGTTAACATCAACCTAAGACCAAACTGACATTTGGTGAAGGTTAATATAAAACCGAATCGAACTTTCCAACCTGAAAACCGAACCGAATTGAAATGTAAAACCCTAAACCCAAACCATCCTAACCCAAATTGCAGTTTCTGTTCATTTGGATTGGGTGAGATCGGGTTGATAATTTTTTTTAGAATTACATTATATAGACTATAATTCTGTTTAAATTGATTTGATTTGGTTCGGTTTAGAATTATATACTTGAGTTCAGGTTTCCGGTTCAATTTAACCCAGGCTTCAACCCAAAACCAAACAGATCTAATTCGGTTTTGTAATATCAAAACCATAACCGAACCAAATATCTAGAAACTCAAACCAAACCAAACCGACTTCGGTTTGGTTTTGGGTTTAACCGACCCAAGGTGCAGCCCTACCAGAAAGTGTTACAGTTCATGTGGTGAGCATGTTTATTGAAGCTGTTTGATGTTTCAACTCAGCTTGTTTGTGTATCAATTCTTCTGAGTCCTATTCTTAATATTTTGGTCTACTTAAATATTAAACTGTCTGTTGCTTTGATTACACGTTTCTATATATTTTCAGACAGCGAATTCGTCGGAGTTGCAGCGGGTTGTCCATTTATCTAGGATGTATAATTGATGGCGTCTCAGGTCAAGGCATCAAATGAACGGCGATGGCGATGTTCAACGGGTTGTGTGATTCTATTATGGTCTATCCACATGAAATCCTATCCTGGTTAGTAATCCAAAACATAAATACAGTTATCCACTCTATGTTCAATATGGTTTTCGTACTGTTGCTGCTGCGTTAATAATTCCCTATTTGTTCCTTTGTAGGCCATTCTTAGCCCAACCCGATAAAACACGACCCTATCACTTTTGTTTTTTTAAATAAGAAATCTTTAATCTAATTGACCTATTTCTTTGTTCATTTTGCTGTTTTTCCTTCTATTTTTGGTTATCAGGGCTTATGCACCATTATTAACGTGTTATAAATTTGCTTTCCTTTTTTTTTTTTTCTAGGGTCTAGATATGCAAACCTTGTAAAACATTAATATAGCCTTGGTTTATTACAAGTATATGTTCATGAATCTTATGGTTCTAGTCTTATTAATAATCATAAGGTTGAGCTTGGGCTCCAAAAATAGGGCCGTGAGTGAGACTTCGATGGGTTAGGGCCTATTATTTTTTTGATAGGGCTGGATTGGGGCCAAGCATGGTCCGGCACATTGATCTCTCTCAAGCGCCACCATATTGTGGCTATAGCCATATATATATATAGGTCTCTGAAATAGAAAAAACAGGACACTATGGATTAGGGCTGTAAACGAGCTGAGTCAGCTCAGCTCGGGCTGACTCAAGTTTGGAAAAAAAATTGGACTCAGGCTCGCTAATTTTTTAAGGCTCAGGCTTGGCTTACAAAAGATTGGCTCGACTTAAGAAAGTTCAGCTCGTGTTTACACAAGTCATTAATTTTGCATTTAAATCAAATACAAATAACTAAGAATTTGACTTAAACTTTGCTCGTGTTTATACGAGTCATTAATTATGTATTTAAATCAAATATCTAACTAAGAATTTGATTTAAACTCGGTTCATGTTTATACGAATCATTAATTTTGTATTTAAATCAAATAATGATAACTAAGTATTTGACTTAAACATGGCTCGTGTTTACAAGTCATTAATTTTTATTTAATGATTAATATATATATATTTATATATTATATATGACCGAGCCGAACCTACCCATGCTCGGCTCAAGCTCGTTCAAATAAAAAGCCTGTTTTTAGACTCAGGCTTGGCTCGCGAGTCTAAATATTGAACTCAAGCCGAGCTTGTTGACAGCCCTACTATGGATTGTGCTTGGGACAGGGGGTCCCACGGATGTTCTACTGGCTCTCATTATATGTCTTACCCTCCTCTCTTGGGGTGCATGAAAATAGGACGATGGCCCTAAATGTTGGGGAAAGTTTTATCATGCAAGTGTGGCTTAATTAGGAGTTTTAAGGGCTCATGGTCGAGCGATTGTTTCTAGGCTCACTTGATCGTTTGTCGTCCCCATGCTCTGTTTGATTATGTAAATGCCGCGATGGGTTAATTCTATTTAAAAACTCTTAAGAACATGTTACCATTCTCCCATCACTATAAAATAAAATAACAAACCATGGTATTTGATTTATTATTATTGGTTGCGTGGGTGCTGGCTATTGCTATCATGTCATGACGGCAACCCACTAAAATGATGATAGCTGATGCTTTCATGCGAGAGACTATTATTATTTTCACGTAAAACCGAGGAAGCCTTGTAGTGGAAGTAACATATAAAGCTAATCCATTTGGTGGGTTGTCACTATGATTATCTTATCATTTTCCGTGGATCCCATCCGGAATCCCTTTTTTATCTCTTTTCGTTTTTCTTTTTTCCTTTGAAATTATTATTGCATTTCATAATGTTGAACCATTTGATATATATTGTTGTGGCGTTTTCTAAAAATTTGAGCTTTTAGAGTAATTGGTGTTTAACATTGGTAGACAGATAAATTTTGAGATCAAAATTTGTCACATGGCACGATCTCACATAGTGGATTTCACTTAGAGATAAGACTCCTCAAATAAGAAAATATAATATTTGATTTTGGAAAAAAGCTACGTAAATTGCTCTTGATGGTTCTCACAAAGAATTATCTATTAAATCTTGATAATTTTTAATAAATAGAGAGTTATCATTAAATTTAGATAATTCTTGATAAATAGAGAATTCTCTTCTCTGAAGCCATGCTGGTCTACTACCTTGAAGATTTGAAGACTTCAAGTTTTAAAGCTGCATTTAAGCCTGAAGATAAAGCTCTCTTTGAATACGCTAAAAGGCTCAAAGATCTACACTAAAGTTGAAGCCTTCAGTCCACATCTACAAGCATGAAAATCAAACCGAAGACTTCGCAACAAATCCCTACGATTTCATTCGTGAAATCTATTAGATCTATCACCATCCTGATCGCTGCGAAGGAGATTAGGGACTATCAAATCAACCCAAGAATAAGTTGTTACAACCCTTGAATTGAAGACCCTGAAAAGAAGAATCAGGGGATATTTTCTTTTGTACAAAGAAAAGCCCTAGAAATTGCGGTCTCTCATTTTTAAATCTTTATAAATTGATTTCGTATTTACATGTGTTGTTCGTTGATTTCTCGATAAACAAAATTTGATGTGTCGATCCCGTGCTAGTTTGTTATGGTGTGTGTTTGTCTCAGTGCCTTGTATTATTATCTCACATATGTGTTGTTCCGGTGATATTGTTGAACCATTCAATATATATTGTTGTGCCATTTTCTAATAATTTGAGCTTTTAGAATAAGTGATGTTTAACAGATAATACCCACTTTCTACCCCCAAAAAAATCATAATACAACATTGGTCTCTCTCTAGACAAATACCACCATTCAAAGAAATATTAAAATAGGAAAGAGATGAGTCAGATGACTAATGCGGGTGGAGAAATCCATCCCAGCACCCAATATGGGTCATCCATTATCAGTTCATGGTTGGTTTTACTCCGTATACATAATAATTTGACCAAGTGGGAGGAACTTCTCTCTAAATGTGTTCATACTTGCTGTATTTCTTTTAAAGGAATGTCATGTATATGTGAAGGTATGTATCATCACTAAACATGAATGCACACGTGATAAACGTTTCTTGCTTTTTCAAAGGATCATGAGTAGGGATGGCAATGAGTTAGGTTAAGCGGGTAATACGCTCCTAATAATTAGGGTTTGATAACTCGTAAGTCAAGTTAGAGTTTGTTAGGGTTTGGCTCAACTTGTGCCGAATCCGCTTCAATTTTACCCTGATCCCGCCCCCTTATTATTTGCCTATGTTCTAAATATGTATTTTATGTTTTAAGTATATATTTTATATATAAATCAATATATTATAAGTAAATATATTTAAAATATTAAAAATTTAAGTTAACAAAATATTCATTTAAAAAAAAATAATAAGGACCTAGACTTCCAAAGACATCAGTTGGAGCATGTGCGTATATACGATACACATTCAGTTGTTTGTCACATCATTATTAAAAAGATAAAATTAATTAAAAATATAGTGTGCATACACGCAAACACGCACAAGTCTATTTTCTATATCATTTTCGCTTCAGGGAATATGCTCTCGTGTATGTACATGTCACGCATCTAGTTGATCTTATTGTTTAATGATTATGTAAGGGTTTTATATAAGTTGGAGCGAGATGAGTGAAACATCAACTAAAACGTGCATACGCGCACACTATGCATCTTGTTGCAATCAAACCTTCTTGAAATCAGATCATCTGACATGCATTCGTGTATATGTGGCGTGTGTTAATCATCTCCCTCCAAATGATATCTATTCATCATCGGAGGAATACAAGACTACAATTGAACACGTATTCTACACCGGCACATGTTCTAATTAATGCTCCGTAGTTTTCGCTCTACACATTATGCTTTTGGCAAAAGCTTCTCCAAAATCTAACACTTGATATATATATATATAATTATTTTCAATATCCATCAAGAGGATTTAAGGGAAAATGGGCCGCACGTGTCAGCTCAACATGATAAGGTTCATTTCTTTTGTATGACACGATTATGATTGTGCTGAATGGGGTTGGGTTCGTGCTTTAGCCTTTAATATGACCAAAATTTAATTGTTGAATGGGATTGGGTTCGTACTTTAGCCTTTAATGTGGCCAAAATTTAATTGTGCCTGAGTCGTGCCGTGCCGTCGGCCATGAATCCAAGCATGATACGGTACTTTAAAACCTAATGTATCGTACAATACATCGATCAAATCGTGCTGAATTGTGCCAGCACGTACCGAGCTGGACACCCCCTAAGAGGGTCCCTATCCGGAGAACAGTATGGTCTAGCCACGTCATTCTTCCATGTGACAAACAAGGTCATGTCTTACCGAGCTACATATGGTCTACAACAGATCTTGTAGCAAGACATGTGATTGGCTTCTTTTTATTTTCAGATAATTTTGTTGCAAAAAAGAATTATATTTTTAATACAAAAATGACCAATCAAAGTCTTATCGTAAGAAAATGCTGCACCAAAATATTGTGGACGATATGTACCCTCTTACCAGCCTAGTAAACCTGGCGAGGCAGACCAGATTAACGGAATCCTTTTAACCCCTAAAAGAAAAAAGAACAGTTTACACCAGGCGAGTATGGGTTGGCTCATTCACCTGTCAACATTCAAATACGGAAATAAATCTGATAAGATGCTCTCTAGGCTATCTTTAAAAGCAGCAAGAATTACCAATAATACCCTTCTTCTTCTTCACCTAAACCTCCTTTTTTTCTGTGTGAAAACGAAAATTCTGGAATTGGATACTCCATCTCCTCATGACTTGAGACTGAGAGAGAGAGAGAGAGAGAGAGAGAGAGAGAGACTGCAAGGCAAAAAGCAAAAGCAATTGGAGCTAAGATTACTATAATCATTTTTTCCTCGGAAACAGAAACATAAAGCAAAATGAGTTTTCTAAATCAAAACCTGCAAATCTCCCTTCTCTTCCATTCAATTTCTACTCTCAACAAAGCAACAAACAAACAGAGAATCCCATAAAGAAAGAAAGAAAAATAGAAGAAACCCATTTTCCTAATTAAAATAAATAGAAGAAATTAACTACCGAAAAACCACTCACAATCACAGTTCTCTCCGATCAACCACACCCACGGTGGCAGTGCACGATAGCAGCCTCCGAAAGATTGAAGACAAGGCGGCGTACGATATCTCCCTGACCTTCCTCACAACAACAAAACACCTTCTTCTAACCTTTCTCTTCCTTCTCCTCCGATGAACAACTCTCTCTTTGACTCTTCCGAAACACTTCCTAGTCCTCTCAGGCAAATTCTCTTTCTTCGAAAATGTATAGCTCATCAGATACATCTGCCTACACGAGATACCTTCCACGATTCTTGGGTGCCCAACTCCGTTCACTGATTTCACGAACTCGGAGTCGGATTCCGGCCACTTGTACAGGTTCATATAAGTCGCTCTCACCGGGACTTGAGCGTCATTGACGCACTTCGATATGCAGACCGAGCTCATTTTTTTTTCCGGTGAGTTGGTCACTCAGATCTCTGTAATGGGTTCTCGCTAGAAATTGAAACAAAGCTTTAGATTGGAAGAGAGATTACAGAGAGAGAGAGAGAGAGAGAGAGAGAGAGAAGAGAGCGAAGTTATTTCTTACTTTCCTCAATTCTAAAGGGGGGGTGGTTTTATTTTATGTGTGAAATCTGGAATCATTAGTAATGAGTCTAATGACTGTATTCTTCCATTGTTTGTGCTGTTTAGCGAAGAAGGGTAAGAGTTAAGAATAGTTCATTAGATTGACGAAAACGCCCCTGAACAAATGAATATTGACGTACGTATTAAGCACCACAATTTAATTACCCGACCCGATTACATATGCGGCTTGCGTCCATTCTGTATCAGACAGCAAGGTTTAATCCCAGCTGATCCCGGTCCGGTACAAAAAGTCGACCGGACCTCATCTTAAATCTTAAATTAAAAGAAAAAAGAAATGGATCAATCAGACCGATCAATATCGGTATGGACCATCTAATTTATAAATTTAAAAAAAAAAAAATGCCAAACCGATTGTACCGATTACTGAATCGATCGTTCCGATTGGTCCAGACTTGTTTTGGTTGTATTGGTCTGATCCAAAACCTCACGATACAATTGTTGTATAGTGGCTTGGAACCGGACCAGTCATGTTTGATCTCGATATAGACCAGATCGGATCGATCCTTTAAACCTTGTCAGATAACTGACATAAATAAAGTTAATGATATTAAATTTATGGGTGCAACTCGGTTCGGTTTGGTTTAGATGCATCAACTCGAAAAAAGATCTAAGGTCAGTGAAGGTCAACCTAGGATTGAACCAAACCAGTTAGAATTAGAAACCGAGTTCTGGAACCCAAAAACCAAACCGAATTAAATGAAAAACCCTAAACCCAAACCGATTCAATCCAAATTATAATTTTGGTTCGGTTCAGTTCAGGTTAAGTCGGGTTAACACAGTATATTTCAAACACTATAATTCACTTTAAATAAAGTTTTGGGGTATCGATTCTGTTTTATTTAGTCGGGTTGAAAGAACCGATATAATCAGGTTTAATAATTTCAGAACCCAAAACAAACCGTCTAGAAATTCAATACTCACAATCGAATTTAGTTACCCGGGTTTCAGTTGACCCTAATGAAAAATAATGTTGATTAATTGATAAAGTGAGTAGGGTAGGCTTGGAAATCTGAGGACAATTTGGTCAAAGGAAATTAAAGGCTGGATCTTCCACTCCAATGGATTACGTGGCCAGGCGTTACGCATGCAGAGGACCTAATTTAAGGGTTGTTTTCAGTTTTGGTTTTACATCTAGAAAGGGATAGTGTACGATGGGTTGGTTTGGTGTATTTAGACGAGAAATGTTTACCTGACCTTAATATTTAAAGGAGGAGAAACAACAATAGATGGTCTTATTATTATCATATTTAATAGCCATTCATCCTTAAATCTACTGTAGCACTAAGTAGGGCTGTCTATGATCTTGAGCTCTGTAATTAGGTTAGGCTCGTGGGTGAGTCCGAGCCGAGCCGAGCTCTTGTTTTCTTTGGTCTTAACCACGTGGTGTCCTCACACCCAAGTGGGTGTGGGACTAATCCACGTTGGGGGCAGGAACAATTATGGTAAATATCTGACCACGAGTGCTTTCAGTGAGATTCGAACTCCAGACTAGCCGAGTTTTGCCTGAGTGGACTTTACTCCTTTACAAATATTACCAATGCACAAGGATGATATTGGAATTTGTACTGGTTTTGGGTTGAAGCCAATCCTGGTCCAACACAAGGGTTTGAAACTGAAACCTTCATTCCATAACCCTATCTAGCCAAAGTAGTGAACTCTAATCTCAAGTCCATCCAAGGTTTTAAGTCTCCACACCACGGATCGGATCGGCCCCGATTCGAACTGGCAATACCGGTTGCGATTAGTTAAAAAAGAAATTGGATCAGATTAGTTAAAAAAGAAATTGGATCAGCTGGACTGATAGTAATGGTCAATACCTGTTAGACCGTACCATTTATAACTTTAAAAAAAACTTTCGATCGGTTGGACCGATTGTATTGGCCAATCTGTACCGGTATCTGTTGGACTGATTCAATCCAAAACCACTCGATACAATAGTTGTATCCTGGTTTGGAATCAGACCAGCCCTAACCGATTCCGATATGGACTGGTCTTGGCCGATCCCAGTACAAACCGGCCGATACGGACCGGATCAGCAGATTTGTGTGAACCAACAAATGAGGACAGCCAACCCTGCAAGGAATTAACGTCATCTCTGCCGTGAGAGACAACACTGACACCAATTAACAATAACGGTATTGGACCCGCCTGGGCTGGACTGAGATATCAATGGATCAACCTGTTTCTGACATCATATCAGGACGGGTTCAGATTTTCCAATTCTGGCCCAATCCATGCCGGGCAGTATCCAACCAAAAGCTCAAATTTTGATTTGGTAATTGAGCTGAGGCGAAATCTAGGGTGTCCGTCGGTTTGGTTCAATTTTGTGGTCAAATCAAAATCAAACCGAATTACATTATACTAAACTGAAAATCGAACGAAACCGAAATAAAAACAAAAGAATTTGGTTGCTGTGTCCGAACTCCGAAATGGTTTCCCGAACTCTTTTAACCGGCTAGTGGATCTCAACGAAACGGGTCGGTTAACAATACTAAATTCTAAAATTTCAAGTTACACCAAGCTATTTATTTATTGGGCCTCATGGTTTACCCAAAGCCCGACAAAATATTGTCCGAAGACCGGGCACAAAATAATCCACTTTGATAGCCCCACCAATGAATACAAGCTTGGATGGGCCGCCGGTCAGGGCTTTTTCAACATTAACCGTATTTCGGATGGGTTCGATTCAAATGTTTTGGGCTAGGACTGGGCCCAACCTAAACTCATTACAAACATAGGGCCATGGCCCAAGCTCAGCCAATAGGCAGCCCTCCCTAGGAACAATCCTAACCGCACGGATGTAAACTCGTGTATCTATCCCGTTTTGGAAGGTCTCGTTTGGCTATCATTTTCGAAATGCATTTTACAACTTGGGACGAGTTCTCCCAAAATGAGAATGACCCTTAATCACAGAATCACCTACAACCTTATTTTAGATATTAAGAATGAGTTTTGAGTTTTGTAGTGGCAAACTTATAAGTACAATATTTTTATTATAGATTATTTTGAAGCTTTATTTTTGCATTTAAAAGGATAAGAATGCAAGGTTTATATGTGGATATGGGCTTATTTGAAAATAATTACAATTAAATAAAAAAATTAGAAAATTTAATTAAAACCCATTTTAGTACATGTTTGTTAAGATCTATACTAGGTCGGGAATTCATTTTATTACATGCTAACCGAATGCAGAATGCAGGGAAGAACCTTTCAAATTAGTTCCTGGAACGAATTTGGGGAACTGATTCCTGGAATGAGTTCCCAATCCATAGTGGCAGACAAACGAGGCCTAACAATAAACTTACAAAAATGGGTTTATGGAAGGACATTGATTTAAGTTGTCAAATGAAGTCCAAATTAGCTACTTTATTTCTTTTTCAAGATTGATGTTCATGGAATTACCAACGGAGGTTGGCCCGAGTAGAAGGGGCTCGGGTTGTTTAAGCAAGTGGTCTCGATATCGAGTCCTTGTGGATGCAGCAAATTTTATTGAGAGAGGTTCCCGCTTTGGCGTCCGACTGTACCTGGGAGGAATGGTCCTGGGCTAAGCCTGGGGATATATTGGGAAACCAAAAAAAAAAATGTTAATGGAATCAGACAGCTCTGTTCTTTTTCAACCCATTATCAGTTTTGTGGATCCAAACCTAGCTAGAAAAGTAAGTAGTATTCTGAGTCTGTGCTATGTCTTAGTCTGGTTGTCCCATTGCTTTCCCTATCCTTATGCCTGAGACTGACCCAATTTACTCACTAGCCCTAAAATCCAAAGCCAAAACAATCTATGCCTAACTTTAGCAAACCCTAAATCTTATGCTTTGGTGTTTAAGAACCCTTAAAAGGACTTTTTGTGCACCGGATTTTGCTTGTGACATATATTGCTTTTGAAAAAGATTGGGACCCACCATCTGATGAAGAATCAAAATAAACCAAGTATTCATATCCCTATATTCTTGGACTAGGGATCCTCTCTGAGCTAAATCCCTGTGGGCTCGCGCTGTGGTGTAGAGACAGCACCCGGGATGCGAAAATATCAACTCATCCCGGGGTACTGTTTTGGTGGGCCCTACCCCTGGGTGTTGTCTCTACACCACAGGTGCTGAGAGGAATTTAGCTCATAAAGGATCCCGCCCCATATTCTTGGGAATGGTAAAAAAGTTATTTGAAAAAACCTTGGTCAATATTTCAAAAATTAAGTATGCAAATCAGATGGTCTAAAGTGTTTCAATTATTTTAATCTTTTGGATGAAAACTTCTTAAGTGAGACCCATTCAATAATTGGTCATAACCTTTTTATCTGTTAACTACATGTCATGTTGCAGGGATTATAGACCCTTAATATGGATTCTTAAACCCTAGACATTCCCATAAGTCTCTTATTGAAATCATATATTTCACTATTTTTTTTTATATTAAAGTCTATTTCACTAAGCTCGCAACAAGTAATGCATAGTTTAATTAATACAAATAACTTATATATATATTTCAACTTAATCCAATCAAACCCACCTCAATCCAAGTTGAATGTAGAGCTGAAAAGATATTCCTTGATTGGATCTGAGTATAAGGTACCTTGATATGAAGGTTACATTGGATCGGGCTACATGGTACGAGTTGATTGTTTCACTTTCAGGGTTGGATTAGGTGTCAACCTCGTGTGAGGTTTACCTAGTCCAAGTTCACAGAAGATCTTCGACCATCAAAACCATGAGAGCGAATCATATGCGGGTGGCAGTTAGGTGCGGGTAGGTGCAGGCGAAATATTATTGATCCACATTACCTAAATTTATGGGAACAAAAAATAAAAGTATTTTAGATTATATTTTCTTTCATTTATATATGTTGGTGGCCAATAGAGTGCCGTTCGCACTCACCCGCATGGCAAGACCACCCACACTTGATCCACTGTGCAAAACCATAGCTTCTTCCTACAATTAAGAAGTTGAAATCGTTTGTGATATTTTGTTGCTATATTTCTAGCGATCCCAATCGCATGACACAACGGCACACAACAAAATCGGCTACGTATCAATCTAAAACCCTTGAGAGACAAATCAACTCTAAACTGGCTGCTTCCTTTACCAGAATAATCAGCTATCGGTTCCATCGGTGTGTGCATGTGACTTGACGAATTTCCTCCAAAATTAAGTGATACTTAAGTTATAAGCACTTCTGTTATTTTTTTTTTCTTTTTCTTTCCCGTTGTAGTTTCTTTTGCTTTCCAGTTGCTTACCTTCTGTACCGAAGCATCTAATGCAGTTTGATGAGGAAAGGAACTTCCTAGGTGACAAAATGCTTTTCATATGTCAGACTTACATTCTTTACCAAAAAAGGGGAGAGATAGAGAGACATAGTCATACTTTACTTTTCGGTGCAGTGGTGAATTTCATTGTAGGTACACTAAAGATTGGGTAACTTCCCTTTAAATTATTGTTTCGTCAAGGAAAGCAAGGAAAAAAGCAAAGGCAAGACATTGCTTCTCCCTCTACTTTTACTTGGAAGAACTTATTTTTAGGCATATTTGACCTACCAAAGGCAAAAGCCAAAGTTCTTTGGGACGAACGTCGTCATTCTCTTGGCATCTAGGGTTTTCTCTAGTTTTTTTTTTTTTCTTTTTTTAGTCTCTATATAAATTGAGCTACTTAAGGTAATGTAAAATGCTTGTGTTTGTGTAGATAAGATTTTCGACTAGTGGTCCATGTGTCAAAGGTTGTTGACGTGTCATCTGGGAGTGTAGTTTGTGTTGTTATGTGGAGACTGCTGCTACTGAGGCAATCAAAAAGTATTGATGATTTGTTAGCATTGGGGAATAGTAGAATTGGGTGTGCATCTGTGAACATAGGTACAATTTGTTGAATTATGTAAATCTGTGCTTTTGTGTGCTTGATTTCATCTTTATTGTTTTATATTGCTTACCTAATAGTCTGAATAGGAGATATAGACCCGACGCAGGCCTAGACTCAAAAAAAAGCCGTTTGCCCATTGTTGGTTGGGATTGTAGAGGAGGGTGAATCAAGAAGACGTGTTGAGAAGGTAGTGGCTAAAGGTCAAGAACGAAAAATGAACAGACGGTGTCAGGTATCATCAGAGATTCCTTAAACTTTGTCAAAAAATCAAACTTAAGATGAAATCTTGCTCTTATCGTACTTAATCTCTATTTAGGCTCCCTTCTGATTATCGTCATGAGAACTCTCTCGAACTCTCTCATAAATATTCTCTTTATGTTTGGAACCTTGGATTTTAGAAAAAAAGAAAGAAAAAAAATAAAGTAGAAAAGAAAAGAAATGATTAATGTTTCGTATTAAGTGTTTAGTTAAGATAAGACATATGGAGAAAAGAAAATCATATTTCTGCAACGTCCGACGACTTTTCGATGAGCTCTCATAAATTCCGATAAGGAAATACACGAGATGTCATGGATTTTCCGATGTGCTCTCATATATTCCGATAAGGAAATACATGAGATGTCATGGATTAGGTTGGAGTATTAGAGTGTACTCATAATCTTTCTTAATTTTTTTCATCTTTCAAAATCTCTACCATTTTGAGGAGAAAAGTTTTGATCCCCATATAAAAAAAAATTTAACTTATTTTTTCTATCCTTATCTCTTTCTTTATCTCTAACATTTTTTTGTTAAAAAAGAAAGATAAAGCGATGAAGAAGAAATTAAGCACACGATACAGATTTAAGTGATTTGGCCAATTGTGCGAGCATCCACAGATGCACACCCAGTTCTACTATTCTCCAAATTTTAGAATAATCTGTTACAAAGAGCAGCCACAAAAGTAGGAATAAATACCTTATAATTAGAGCTAAATATAATAAAAATAAAATTACTATCATATCCCTAATCCCCCCAAAAATTCCCTTCGAGCAGAGGGCATTGCCCCTATAACCCACGAGCTCAACACCAAGCTCTACCGGTAGTGGATCAATACTTCCCGGTTCTCCCAGTAGCATTACTCTCCATATAACAACAATTTTTTTTTCTTTTTCTCTCGAAATCCAAGGTTCCAAATACAACGTAGAG
>JAUPMG010023327.1:0-15035 GCA_031762675.1 Pachysandra terminalis | reverse complement strand
ACTAAAAAAATACAACTTTATATATTAAGGGTATAATAGGAAAAATTATTTATGATTTTTGAATGAAAAAATAAAAATATAAGAAAAATGGTAGTTTTGGAACATTACACTTTGCTACGGTGCAAAGTTCCTTTAATGCAATTACTTTTGGGTACATAGAGGTTTTTAAAACAAAGACATTTCAAATGAGTTTTCTGGCTTTATTCTTAAAAAGTTACCCGACACCCTAATTTTCCCTAAAATATATATATTCACAAAAATATAAATCTTTCCAATGGGGACATTATGGTAAAAGTGCAATATCAGTTAACGCTGTCCACCCGACTAAACTGACAAGAGAGGTCAGTGTTATATTAGAAACGTGAAGGGAGGTGTCTGTAATATTCACAAACCTCAAGGGAGGTTTTTGTAATTTACCGTAAAAAATAATACTAAGTTGTTTGTCAATAAACAATGTAGGAGAGATTGGGAGAACCATAGAAAACCCAAGAACAAAAACATCTATAAAATCACATTTTCTAAGTGAATCAAATCAATCTGTCTATGATCTATTTATTTCAAGATTCCATTCACAGATGCTTCTTCTTCATAGAATGCTTGTTGTTGTGCATCCAAACCTTGAGAACCTGTCTCTTGACACTCACTTCAGCACAGAACTGTTGCAACTCTGGTTCATCTTGCTTCTGAATCCTCCATCCTAGTTTCTCTGCAAACTCCAACATCTTATCTTTCTGTTCTTGAGTGAATTTCGTCCGAAACCGCTTCTTTAATGGAGGTGGAATTGATGGTCCAGCTCCAGCACTGGATTGGTATACATGTAAGTCGTCACTCGACGACTCGGTTGCTCCACCGCCGCTGTTCCCACCGAAAGCCACCATCCTTGGTGGTGGAAGCGAAAGTGAAGAATGAAGATGAGGAGGAGGAGGAGGAGGAGGGAGTCTTCTGGTACTTTCATTCTTGTTACTGGGGTTGTAGCTAATATAGTAAGAATTAGGGTCCCTTTGGGGATCTCCGTCGATCTCTCTCCGGTGAAAATTCCGGTGGCAATTGCACGCAGCACATCTTAAAGCATCGAAGGTTCCTTCTTCACCGGTCGGCATGAATTCTCCACAGCCGTCGACTACATGACCGCCTACGCTTGCTGCGTGGTTCTTCAGGCATTCTCCATATCGAATGGTTGTGGTGGTGGTGGTGGTTACAGTTGTTGGTGGTGGCGGTGGTGGTTGTGACTTAATGTTGGATCCAACAGCATGTGGTGCACCGGTTGCACTGGAGACCGCATCCACAAACGGAACCCTATCTGGGTTTTGATCTTCTTCTCTTCTTAGCCCACCTGATTGATGCTGTTGATGTTGTTGATGATGTTGATCTAGGGTTTGAGATCGGGTTAGGGTTGGATCTTCATTATCCAAAGAGCTAGGAATCCCTATTTCCTTATCTTGGATTCTGATTTCCATTTAACCTCTCTACTGTAGGACTTAATCCCAATCTCTCTCTCTTTTTTAAATCTTAAACTAATCTAAAAAATCAATCTTTGTTCATCCCTTCTAAATTTCTAATATAAAGAGTGAAAGAGTCTTAACCATATACAGATAATCAATTAGCTAAACCAAACTTACTTTTTTTTTATATATATATTTTTCTTCTGATATTGACCTTGTGGGTGCTAAACTCACCAACCCATTTCTTTAATTTCATTGAAGAAGCAAGCAACCGTTTTTTTTTTTTTTTGGTAACAAGCAAGCAACCATTTGAGCAGTGGGTGGAGAAGGAAAGAGGAGAGGACTTAAAACTATATAAGAAAGAGGGAGAGAGAGAGAGAGATGTTTCCTACTTGGGCTTCTAAATACTAAAATCCATAGCAAGGAACAGTTTGGTTGGTTGGGTTTGAGGGAGGAGAGAAGCGGGAGTGAGTGATGAGATTTAAGGGGTAGAATCACCGACAAGGGCATGCTCATCCTCTCCCACGCCCTGCAAAACAAGGTCCCAGTCCCATCCCTAATTATTGCCCTTGTATTTGTTATCTAGTGTGCACACCACTAAATCACTTTTTTGAGAGACAGAGAAGATTAAGACTCTGATTTGCTTGCCTGAAATAAACCCTCCACACTCTCAAATCCTCAATTAATCAGATACAAAGAATCATCAAAGATAGAAGAAAAAAAAAAGACACTATTAGACAGAACGCAAGAATGATAGCAAGAAAAAGAGATCGTTGTTGGTGGTGGGGAAGTAAAAGCGAAATGATTGGGCCACAGCAGTATCTTGTCTTGTTCTTCTGTGTATCTCTCACTCTCTCTTTCTTTCTTTAGGAGGGGCTGCACCTTCTGCAAAACTATACACACTTTTCCTTAAGAAATGGCTTTACCTTTCTCGGTTTCTCTCTTTCTCTCTATGGCAATCGATTCGATGCCTTCTCCTCCGTCTTACCCGTCTCTTTGATTTCTATTGTTTATGTACGTGGAATCTTACAATTTGGGGAGTTTTGGTACTTGCTTGCTTATGAGCTTTGCAGTACTGCCTCGACCAATAGAATGCATGGAAAGATAACAGTAGAGAGAGAGAGTTATCAAAACAAGAAGAGAGAGAGACTATGTCGAAGCATAGAAAAATAACAGTAGAGAGAGTTACCAAAACAAGAAGAGAGAGAGAGCTCTTCTTTTTTCCTTCTCTCTCTCCTCTGTTTTGATTACGCGGACAGTACTCATTGATCCAACCTCTCCTACCTGAAAAATGCTACCTCCATGACGTGTCTCCTTATTATTGGCTATGTTATGGGTGATGTCGTGTAGGTCTACACGACCACCAATCTTTCAAATCTAAAATAATAGTTAATTTACTATTAATTAAAAGTATTATAATCTTAAACAAATTCAGCCTCACTAAGATTAGATCTAGAGATTCCAAAAGGGGAGTACATGTAGGCAGTTTCTTTGACAAAAATGGAAACAGAAACTCTATGTTTTATATATAATAAATAGTTGCAGTAAATGATATTATCATATTTTATCTATATATTATATAAATGTATTCAGTAAGGACTATAACGATGGCATTAAAGTATTTATTTACCATAAGTAGTAGGGTTAATCACTAATTAGTTGACAACTTAAGTAGTCATGTCTCTTTTTCTTTTTCGGGTGCAATTTACGAGGATTAATTACATTTTATTAAGGAGTAATGGAGAGATAGAGGCTTAAAAATTAAAACTAATAATATTGATTGGGTATGGCAGGACTTGTGGTATAAGCCCAAACCCGTATTGTTGGGTATTTTAAATAAAACCCTCTACTTGTGTTGTTATGAAAGCTTGATTTTTTGTCACTGTAGTGTTTGTGTCTTGTGTGCAGGCTTGTCCCGCATTGATGTAGTGTTTGTGTGTCTTGTATGCAAGCTTGTCCCAGGCACATTGAAAACTTATAAGTTTGTGGGGTGGTTTATCTACCATCTCCTTCTATTAGCTTATGAGCTTGTAGAGGAGAACTAGGGGTGTTTGCATGCACGTGATGCCCATTGAGGTGCTTAGGTCCGTCCAAGAGGATTTCAGACTACGACTTCGAAAAGCCTTAGTGTGCGTGCACCCGCAATGCATCCTACCCACATGTGCACACACAGCGCGATCAATCGGCTCGGTTCAGTTACTTTGTTAGTAAACCTGCTTATACTTCATTTGATCCCAATATTAAATTGTATTAAAAATACTGGAAGTCATGTCAGAAAAAATATGCTAACATTGTTGGCAGTTTAAGATTTGCTATTGATTGCACTAGACCTGATATAAGTATATTGTTGTTGGCGTACTTAATAGGTTAACATCTAATCCTAATTTTAAACATTAGAATGTTGTAAACAGGGTAATGGAATATCTTAAAAGTATTAAAACCTTTGGACTTCTTTATTATAGGTATCCAGTAGTCCTTGAAGGATTTATTGATGCTGATTGGAACAAACTATCAAATGATTTCATGTCGACCAGTGGTTTTATTTTCACTATTGAGGATGGAGTTGTATCCTGAAAATCCTAGAAGCAATCAATTGTGGCTAAGTCCACCATAGAATCTGACTTGATTGCAACTGCCATTACTAGTGATGAGGAAAGATGGCTTAGAAGCCCTTTATCTGATTTTCTATTGGGTAGATTACAAGAACCTCTCTTGACCTCCCTTCACCTTATTAAAATAACACACTTTCTCTATTAAAAAACATGATTAATAAAGATAAATATATAATTTATTACTTAAATACTCTCATTAATTTTTAGTTACCAGAAAACTTATGTAGGGGTTATTTGTTGTAAGAAATAGGGGTTTTAGACAAAATGGGAAAAGGAAAGAAATGAAAATGGGTTTAGAAAGTTATGCAAAAATTATAATAAAATAAATATAAAACTTATTTGTTTTTTATGAATCGATGCATGATAAGTTCACTATCTTTGAAACCAAATTCTTCTCCTTTTAGATTGTATTCGCAGTGTGCCGAACATAACAATTGACCTCTAAGATTTAACGATTTTACCTTTCTATAGATTATGCGATTATACCGGATTAAAGATGAACAAAATTTTGTAGCACTTGACTGGAACTTTGTAGAAAAAAATTTTTTTTTATTCAATTGCAAAAATTGCAAAAAACTTAAAAATAGTAAAAAAAAGAGTGAAGAGAGAGCTTTGAGCATGAAACTTGATTGTCCACAAACGATAAGAAGACCTCCTTTTTATATCCCAAGGAGCTAAGCTGTTTGGGCTTTTATTGGATCTAAATGGCTAAGAAATTAAATGCCCAGTCGGTTTGCACGGTCCAAAATTGTCCCACAATTAATACAAAATTATAAACTACCCCACAATTAATACTTAATACAAAACTGTTTTCAAACAAAACTTTTTCCAATTAAATACAAAAATTGTTTTCAACTTAAATCAATGAAAACCGTTTTGTAATTCAAGCTCAAATTTTGAAATTCAAATTTGAATCATCTTCCAATATAATTTTGTTCAAAATATGTCCTGTCATCATCATTTTTCGTCATGCAACTTAACAGAAGGAAGTTGAGTAACATACCTTCAAACTTGCAGAGAGGACATGTTATTTTAGAAAGATGAAAAGGATATCTCTATCATTAATCACATTTCAAGGGAGGTTTTCGTAATTTATCATTTTATTTTTTCTTTTAAAGAATGTTAATTTTTAGGTTCATCTTATATGCTGATTAGACACTATGGCTGTGTAGACTTGTGCTTATGGATATGCACTCGTTGAATAAGTTGTTCAATGGGAGAGCTTATTCACATCAACAATATACTGTTTATTTGAAAAGAATAGTGTTTGGTAAATACGTTTATTTAAGTGCATATAAAAGTTTAGAGGTAAAATAAGTATTATAAAAATATTATTAAAGTTTAAAAATAGCATTTATTTAAGTACTTAAAAAAATTTAGGGGTAAAATAGGTATTTGAAAAATATTACTAAAGTTGTGAAATAGCTTAATGCATAAGAGTTTGGAGAAAATGCTTATGAGTAAACTTCCCCTAGTGCTTATGGGTAAGCACTTACCCATAAGCGCTACCAAACACATTTAATTTTAATAAGTGCTTATATAAGCTATAAGTTACAATAAGTACTTATAGAAACAGGGCCAAACGCAACTTACCTTTGCCATTAGTAAAGAGTAATTACTAAGAAAGTAACCTAAAAAGCTCGTAACTAGGATGATGAATTATGGTAGGACACATTAAAGTGGGGGATTTAATATACGTGATATTATTATGCCCATATCTTTTATTATTTACTCAAAAATTAATCCAAATCTGTTTTGTTCATTACTATTATTTTCTATTTTGATTACATTTGTACTTTTGGAAGGTGGTGAGTAGGGGTATAACATCAACCCAAAACCAAACTGAGCTTAGTCAAAGTTGAATTGAAATAGAAAATCTTGAATTCGAACCAACTCAACACAAATTGTAAATTTGAATTTTTTTTATTTTTTTTTGTAACCACCGATGTGTGGCTCAGTTGGAAGCAAGTTGGGCTCTAGTGAGCGTCTCCGGTAGCAAGTCTAGAGTTCAAATCTCACTAAAAGTACTCTTGGTCAGAGGTTTACCTTTAATGCTCTTGCCGCGAATGTAGATTAGTCACACACCTATGTGGTGTGGGGACACCACGTGGTGAAGACAAAAACAAATGGGTAAAGAAATTGTAAATTTGATTTGATTTGGATTGGATTACGTCAATTTAATATAATTTTTTTAAATTACATTTTATATATAAAGTCTGCTTTATATATCATACATAAAATATAATATATCATACACAAATATAGGTTATAATTTAATTTAAATCGGTTTGGTTTGATTCGATTTAGAGGTATATATAGTAAAGTTTGGGTTTCGGTTCGATTTAGTTTAACCGAAGCATCATCTCAAAACCAAATCTATATAATTCGTTTTTATAATTTTAAAACCAAAACCGAATCAAATATCTAAAAACCCAACACAAACAATCCAAAGTCAATTTAAGTTAGTCAGTTTTCGGATTGAATCGATCCAAGTTGCACCCCTCTTGGTGAGACGCATATCCTTTTGAAAAAATAGGCGAGAGGTATGTAAATGTAATTCGATTTTGTATCTTCTAACTGAGAGGTGATTTGTGCAAGCCAAAAAAAAAAAATCAATTACCCTTTTTTCTCCCTATTTGTGCCCTCTCACATTTTATCATTTGAAATAGAATCACCAACAAATTTGTTGGTAGAATTTATTAGAATCTATTAAAATGTCCTATTTAATTTTGACAATACCTTTTAAATGTATATTTATAACAATATTTATCTAATTGTTGTATTTTCTTCTTCATCTTTTTTTCTTTTCTTTTTTTTTTTTTAATTTTAAAACTTTTTTTTTGTCTTTTTTTTATCATTATTTGACTTGTATCTCATAATAAACGGACTTTTAACTTACTATAAAGAGATTTGTACCTCACCATAACTATACATGTGACAAATTCAAATATACACTACAAGTTTACAATAAGCGAATTTGTACCTCACCATAGATGGACTTATACCTCACTGTAGACGGACTTGTACCTCTTCATATAAATTTGTATCCAAAATAAAAATGATATATTGATCATTTTAACATCTATCATCTCTTTTCATATGATAGAACAAGAAAAAAAAATTATGTCCGAACAGGGTATTTATTATGTACCCAAATACAATTAAGGACAAAACATGTTTGTTTTGCATGTGTAGACGTACATAGGAATGAAAGTTTGGCACGGCCTATCCAAGGCCTGCCCAACCTTACCCAACCCAAATAAGATCTTGAACTCATGAATTAGTTTGGGTTTGGGTTCAAGTCGGGCTAAGTTTGAGCCTAAAGGTGAGTTCGGATTGGTTTGGACTGAAACTTGTATAGTCATTATATTACGAAAATATAAGTTTTTTTTTTTTTTTTTTTTGGTGAAACGAAAATATAAGTTTCTTCTTCTTCCTTTCTATTTTTAACTTTTTTTTACCAATATATATAATAAAAAATTTACCAAAACAATGTATTTTTCTTTTAGTCTTTTCATTTAAAACGGTGGCAAAAGAATATATGAGCACTAAAGATTTAGGAAATAAAACCAATAGACCTGGTTGAGTCAAAGTTCAAAGGAGCATCTAAGCACCAGTACTTGATATTGGTGCTCAGGCGGTCTAATTAATCTACTAAAATACATAACGTTTTTTTAAGCACGCGTGTACGTGTTAATTGGGTATGACTGCACGTACTGAATCATTCAATAAAGCGGTTATCTGTTGCACCGTTGTTATTCACATGTCAGCCGTCAATAACATCTGCACGTTGATTAGACCGTTTGATAAAAATGTAATATTTGAAATGACTCAGAAATATCGAACAATACTTATCACCAAAAAAGAAAGCTTCTTTAAAAAGCAATCTTTGGAAAATTAGCTCATAGGGCGACACCACGTGTCCAAAGCCTAACAGGCATAAGATAACTGTCATCGACTTAATCAAAGGATTAGGAATTTTTCTGTTCCTTCTAAAGGACATTATCTTTCTCGAAGGATAGATACAGGGGTACACCACCCCTAATAGACTCCTCAAACATATGAAAATTTCAAATAAAACCTTCAAGTTACATTTATTCATTCCTTAGAAGAGAGTTCGAGTGATTTTATTTCTTTATTTCATGTTTAAAGGTAAGCCCCTCAAAAAGAGGTCTTCGATGGCACATTTTATGCCTTCTAACTTAAAAGTCGCCCTCGGATCATATTCATAGACTTTAAAGGAACACTTATTACATTTTGTCTTGAGAGAACTACGTAGGAGGTATATTTCCTCCTACTGAAGTTCAACTCAAAGGCTAACTACCTTCAGATTGTGAACTCGAAGTCTAACCACCTCCAGATGGTGAACTCAAAGGTTAGTCACCTTAAAAAAGACTAAGGATTTTGTCTCATTCGAAGGACAAAGATATAGGTTTACCACTCTCGAATGCACTCTTAAATGCATTAAAACTACAAAGGAGAATTCGAAGACATTCTTATTCATCTTTAAGAATTGACTTCGGACAATATTTTGGATAAAATACCTTGACTTCTAAGCAAATCCCTATGGGAAAGGGCTTTCAAAAGTAAATTTTACACTATTTTAAGGAAATAGTTCCTGAAGGTGGTTTTCTACGTACTTTGAGAGACTGTCTCTCACTTTATTTTTAAAGGAGTTCACAATGAAGCACATTTACTTCTGATTTCATTAAGTATAGAGTACTCGGATTGGTTGTTTGAGCTATAAACCTTGAAGGATTCCAAGATAAGCTCTTCTTTACAGGGACTTTTGGTTATGAAAACGAGTTCTCTGCTGAGAAACTCAAATTTGAGTTCTCTATATAGTTAACTCGAGAATACACTGGTCACCTTATAAATATACAGAATATATAGTTAACTCGAGAATACACTGGTCACCTTATAAATATACAGAGTTATTTTGGCCTCCTTCGAAGAAAGATAGACTCACCAAAGGGAGTTCCCTCGAGATATACGACATCTAGAAAGATATTATAGCATTTAAGTAATTCCTTTACTTTAAAGTTTATTGAGATAGATTCTTCAAAATGAACAGCACATGATAAAATCTCAGCTACTTATAATGTCTATTGTATCACTTATCTAAAGAGGATTTTGTCTTATCTGAAATAGCGACAAGAATGGAAACGTTGCTTTTAGATTTTTGTTCATATAAACACGTGTCATTCTATCAATGTCCTTATAAATCTAAAACAACCTATCACAGAACAAGTTTACATATTTGATGTGACTCATCCTACTTTTTAAAAAATATTTAAGCGTGTTGAAATACATGTGGCATTTAAAATATATTTGGTAACCGCTGGTAAAGCTTTTGGATTTAGTGGCAGTTTTTTCTCCCGCAACTAAAGGTTATTTAATTTAAAAAAATTCTATAATTATTTTTATTGATGGAAGAATACTGAATGTTACGTTCTTTGATCTACAACAATACAATTAAACATCACCTCATTGAATTTCAATTCTCATGAGTGATCAATAACGTCGGAGAGCTCAAATGTAATTATAATTTGTAAAAGACAAATTCCTTATTTCTCCCACTCCTAAACATAAGGATTCAAAACTCCCATCTGATTCAAAGCACCATCGCCATCTTTCAATTCCAGGTTCACTTCCAGTAACTTCCAAACTCAACAGCAACTTCTTCCACTGCTTTGCAGGTCCCTCTGCAACAACAATCACGCAAAGTGTTAGTTGAACTAATAAATGCAAGTGAAGACAATAGAGAAGGTCCTCACATAATTCCTTCAAAAGACAGGACAAGATCAAATCAGAAACCAAACAAGGCAAAATTAGAGCATTAATAGAAACAACTGACAAAAAAATGAACAGCAAAATTTCCAACCGAAGAAGGCAGCTCGACACCCACAGAAACGTTCGACACCACTCTTCAACCTATCATCACCAACAATGAAAAAAACACGTACAGAATGGTGCCAGTTTCACATTTCATTTTCAACTGATTGAAACATGCAATTCTTGTACCTACTTGTTGAATTAATCAAGAAAAGTATGATACAAGAACCATATCTATTGAGTATGACACAAGTAAATAATAAACTAATAGATCTGGCTGTTCAGATCTGTCACAAGATACTAAAAATATTGGCTGCACTGGCTGGCTAGTTAGCTAGTGTCGTTCTCGTAATTATGAACAAATTACGAAGGAAAACCACTCCAGAATATCAACAATCCATTTTCACATCTAGGAATCATTTGGCGTTCAGGGCACACTTAACTTGCCTAATTCAATTTAAAAGGCTTCCAAGGTTTCTAGAAAAAAATATAGTAGATGATAGTTTGGCAACATAATCTGATAATCTAGTAGATGATAGTTCGGAAAAGTATTGAGTTGGGAATCCCAGAACACAGTCGTTGACTTCTTTTTAAAACTTACCATAACAAGTGTTTGAAAACCTCTTATTATAATTAATTTGAGAATACAGTCGTCGATACTTTCACCTTGTAGCTCTTGTGTCACTAAACTTGGACAACAATCTTGGAAAAATATGAGTTGGGAATTCCAGAATCTTCTAACTCTCAATCACTTTCAGTTGTTTCAGGTTGGTATCAGTATAAGCCTATTGATACATATCAGCAGATACATATTGTTTCACGTTGGTATCCGTATAAACCAAAAAAAAAAAAAAAATGGAATGGCTTTGAAAATCATTTAGATAATGTTATCAAAATCCTATTATCTAAAATGGTTCAACAAAAAGAGTAGAACTAGAATTTTGCATTAGCAAAAGTTCTAGTGTGGCACCCCAAATCAATAAGAATCATGCAGCAAAAAACGAGTAAAAGAACACAAAATATACAATATATTTAACTAATATTTATAAATAAACGAAAATACCTTTGAAATAATGCCTTAGAAAATACCAGAAAATTCTTCTTACTGGAGTGAAAGTGGGGCTTCAATCTATCGAATTGGGTGGTTCTTCTGGCAAGGGGAAGTCAAATCCTGTAGAAAAAAGTGCAGAAACAGAACTGTTTGAGTGATAAAATACACGATATCAATCAAGTTATCGTAAAGCAAATATCAAACAATCCACGTTCATTTAGGTCTATAAGGTTAAATCTAGGAAAACTTTAGAATCAAAGTCTCATGCAGATTTCTGGGCATTTTATATAAAGAAGAAAAGGATTGTAAAATTAACAGTAACGAATTTTGCGCATCAATCCAGTATGATAGGCTCACATTTATTGCTGTACATGCAGGGAAACTGGGACCCAGCTTGTTAGGTGTCCTGTTTCTTGGCCAACTTATTTACCATTATGCATCTCGAATGTGGTATAGAAATCATTTCAATTATTTGGGGAAACCAAAAGAAAAACTTTCGTGTAAATGACATAATGCCAATCCAAGAAATGCTCTCATAGGAAGCAAAAGGTTTAGCACAAATTGTTATTTGATAATTCAAGAGACTGTTTACAATACAATGTCCTCACAACATCTACTGATTAAAAAAGTGTATCTGTAAGACTGGACTATCACCTTAACACCTGTCTAATAAATATTAGATGCCCATGTTTAGTAACTTGAATAAAATTCTGAAAAATATTGAAATACCTTCAAACTTATCACTAGATCCACATTTCTAACAATGTTTCGAGGCCCGGGGGCATCAGAGTCTTGACAAAGGACCTAAAGTAGTTGTTATCTTTGAAAGAGTTTCAAAATAGGTGTTGACAGTTTTTTACTGGATTTGAGAAAACTTTATCCCTGCTGCTGCTATTTTTATCTACAATAATTGAAAGTGTAGAATGTGTTTCCTGTGGTCTATATTCTTTGATGTCTAATCTAAAGCCTAAGTTGCACAGAAAGACAGCATATGAAGAACTCTAAAATCACTATTACGGAATCAAAACTTTAAAATCACTATAAAGAAATCAGTGTGCTTTATTCAATACCAAAATTCACTTCACAATCAAGAGTAACTGCAATCTCTATGATGTTAGGCACTTCCTCTCACTACTTAAAACTGGTTCCAGCCCTGAGACAACCTTTACAGGCCTTAAGATGCACCTAATTTTTTGCATTTCAAGGCATCCAACACTGCACATGATTATCATACCATCTGCACACTAGAGATGAGATATGCTCCAAAAGTCATTACCCACAGAGAGAAATCAAACATAGTTTATCTATTCTAGCAAAAGAAGCTCGAACAACAAGGCTAGTTCAGGAAATATGCTGAAACTAGACCAAACAGATACTAAAATACATGTTATCGCACAATTCACATATGTACTTATCACTTATCAGCTGATTTCCATTTTTGCAAAGAAAAAAAATAACTCAAGGGATTCAACTTCAAATGAAGAAAACAGAACCAAAATTACGGAAAAAAAATATGGATAAAGAAAATTAAAATAAAATATACATCGAGAGAAAGAGCACAATCGAGAAACCCTAGAATTTCAAGAGAAACTTGTAAACCAAATAATGGTCTACAGTTTATAGATCAATTGTCTGAAAATCACTGATCAATGAGTAATACTAAAATTAAATCTAGAAATTCAAAAAAGAACTGCTCGGATAACGGAGATACCTCATCCAACCAGTACCAGCAGTCTTCCTCCGAATCGCCTTCACACTCCAGTTATCTGAAACCAGAATTTCAGTAAAAATTAACTTAAATGGAAAAAAAAAAAAGGAACAAACAAAATTGGATGATTCGAACAGATATCAGATCAAATAGCATAGAAACTAGAATAGAAAACCAAAAAACCCCAGAGAGATCGAGAAAACGAATCGAATTCGTTAATTTAGATCGCTCGCATTTCTGGTACGAGCCGCACATCTACTCTTCTGGATGTGAAAGCTGCGTCGTCAACACCTCACACAAAGTGTGTGAGTCTTGTTCCTTCTCTTACCCAAGTTTCCGTTTCCTTTCCCTGTACAAATCAGATCAAAATCTAGGGTTTGGCCTTCAGGCGAATAATATAAGAACAGATTTTTATAGACTTATATACGAGATGCGAAAGATAGTTAAAGCTAGAGTTTCTTTCGAAGATCTGAAATGAGAGATTTTGGAAGGAAAGAGAGAGAAACTTACCATTACTTTCTCGTAACCTCTCCTCAGTTAGGGTTTTGATTTCAATTTCCATTTCGATTCATACAGTCGCGTCCAAGATACGAGATGTGAAAGCAAGCTGGTGAAATGAAACACCATAACCAACGGAGGTTGGTCCGAGTGGAAGGGGCTCAGTTCGCTTAAGCAAGTGGTCTCGGTATCGAGTCCAGCAAACCTTGTTGGGAGAGGTCCCCGCTTCGGCGCTCGACAGTAGGAATAGTCCTGGGCGAAGCCTGGGGATACCTTGAGAAACCAAAAAAAGAAATGAAACACCATAAGGGGTTTTTAACGGCAGCATTTAATGACTGTCTAATAAAAACAAACGTCTGTTTTCACCTCGGCGGTTTTTATTAAACCGCCAAGAAATTCCTATAACGTTGAAAAAATATCGCTAAGCTCCTTTCGCGCGGGAAACTTCTTAAGCAAAAGTAACCTTATTTTGACGGTCTATATAACACAACTGTGATAATGTGACTAGGAACGGCAGTTTATAATGGTCCACCGAGAAAGATCTAGTCCATAGACGATGGTCTAAATAAGGCCGCCGATATAGGTATAATAGTCGACAGTCTTTAGAGGACCGTCGAAACAGGTGTTGTCTATAGACGGCGGTTGAAATAAAATCGCCGAGAAGGGTCTAATAGTCGGTATAAAAATCGCCAAGAGTGGGTTTTTTTTTTCTTTCAGCCCTTGACAAACCCTCTTTCCCTTTCTCTTTCTCTTCCCGCTCCTGCCTTTCTCTTTCTCTTTCTCTTCTCGCTCCCGCGTTATAGTCGTTGCTGCCTTAATTGGCATCGTTGTCGTCGTTGCCGTTGCCGTCACTGTCGCCTTCCTTCTCTACCTCCAACTCTTCTTCAAGTAGAAACCCTCCTCCTCCTCCTCCTCGCCGTCAAAAAAATAAGATAAGGTATTAATTGCCTCTTCTCTTTGAATCAAAATATTTTTCGTTTTTTTCCTTGCTTCCAAGGCTTTCTTTCTTCCTGTTAATTTCTTGGAAATTTCATTTCATTTCTTTTTGTTTTTGTTTTTGGAATCCTTCTTTATGTTCGATTTGATATGGCTTCACAAATCTGATGATTGTTCATTCATAGCTTCAGCAATCCTTACCATCTTCCCCTATAGTCTTCAGTTTTATTTATCTGGAACTCAAAGCTTTTCTCTTAGCTCCATCTTGATCGATTGCTTCTTCTATTTGGATTGTTGATTTGTTGGGATTTTATATCTTGTTCGTGCATCTAGAGAGCGTCTTGGACACCCTAATTTTTGTAAAACAACTAGACATGTATACGAATCCTAAGCCCACAATTTTTACTGTTTATAGTACATTTGAGCAAAAATTTCGATCTGCTCCAATTTCTACACATTTAATTGGATTTTTGGGATCTCAATATTGAACTTAAATGAAGCACATTGAAGTAATCTTACTAGTTTGCTCTATAATTGAGACTAACAAGTCTTAAAGGGTTTCAAAAGGAAGTCGATTTCGGATATTTTTAGAATTTCTACTGATTTATCCTGGATTTTTGGGTTACCCAAATGAATTTGTTAAACGATTCATGACTGTTACAGCAATTAAGCCTAGTTCAAATGGAGAATCCATACAATGGTTCCTTCAGGATCTGTTGTATGGATTCTCTTTTAGAAGGTTGGATTTGATTTTGTAGGTCTCTGGCAATTAGAACTGGCTATTTATGTATCACAATGTGGGGGAGTATAATATTTGTGGTTTAATTTTAGATTCCTTCTGTCGTAGTGGCTTGTATTTTGGAACTTCCAAGTTTTTATGGTCTTATTTCGGCTCTTGTTCCACTTGATTGAATGCATAAAATTAGGCTCTTTTAATTTAAATCTTTCATGAT
>JAUPMG010023316.1:0-15035 GCA_031762675.1 Pachysandra terminalis | reverse complement strand
TGCTGGGCCACGGATTTTGATATAGAGATTGTTGAAACAAATGAAATTCAGTCTGCCAAAAGGCCTAAAGTGGATAGCGAACAAGTGAGTGGTGAGAGGGGAGAGCCAGCCGGTCCAACACTTGGTCCGTCGCAGACGTTGGCAGTTCAGATTGAAGCTGAACTCTTCAAATTTTTTGGAGGTGTTAATAAGAAGTATAAGGAGAAGGGCAGATCTCTTTTATTCAATCTGAAAGATCGTAATAACCCAGAATTGAGAGAAAGAGTTATGTCTGGTGAAATTACCCCGGAACGTCTGTGTTCAATGACTGCAGAGGAACTTGCTTCAAAGGAGCTTTCTGAGTGGAGAATAGCCAAAGCGGAGGAGTTTGCTCAAATGGTTGTTTTGCCAGACTCAGAAGTCGATATCAGACGTCTGGTGAAGAAAACACATAAAGGCGAGTTTCAAGTAGAATTCGAACAAGATGATGGTGTTTCAGTAGAGGTGGCTGTTGGGGCTAGTTCTCTTATTGATATTCGATCCAGAAATAGTGAGACAGAATCCCAGCTGCCATCTAAACCTAATGAAACCAAAGATGAAGTAGTTGAGAAGAGTGACTCAGATGATCAAAGTCTCCATCATAACCTAACTTCTCTTCCACAAGATGGGGCTGATTTAATGCAGGGGCTCATGGTGGATGAAATGAAGGATGATGATCTTCCTCCAATAGTCTCCCTAGATGAGTTCATGGAATCCCTTGAATCAGAGCCACCATTTGAGGACTTACCGGTGGATGCTGGAGAGGTTATACCCATCTCAGACGAGAAAAAGAGTTCCGATGTTAGCTTCAAATTGGATTCCTTAGATCTGGGTTCAGTAGACCCAGAAGGAACTGCTCCAGATAAACCTGAAAAAATGGAGTTGAAATCCACAAAGATGAATGGTGACTTGAAATCCTTTGACATTAATAGAGAATCAGAAACCACCCCTCCTACTGGGGTACCTAAGGGCGAGCATGTCTGGGAAGGCTTACTTCAATTGAGTACCTCAAACATGGTGACAATCATTGGCATGTTTAGAAGGTTTGTCAACTGAGCTTAACATTCTCACCATTATTGTAAAAGCTATTCCCTTATATTGTCATTACTCAGAAGTTTCTTATGCACAAAATGAATTCTCAGTTTTCGATTATGTAATTTATGTATGACTTGCTTGTTGTGTTTTTTTTCGTTCTGCATGTGTAGTAAATGTTTCCAAATTTATTATCTTTTGTTTGAACAGAGGACCTTTTATCTAAATTATATTTTATAATTATGCAGTGAATGATTGTATGCAAGTGCATAAGAAGGCATGCCATTGTATCATTCATCAAAACAAAAAAGACACGTCATTGTATCATTAATTGCGCCCATTTAGGTTTATTTTTGTGTCTTCCGAAATGATTAAGGTACATAATTTTTGGACTTCAAAAGTAGCCTTTTTCTTTGATTATGGGAAAAATTATTTACAAATAAAACTTGGCAGAAAGTATGAGTACGCTACCACAAAAGCAAAATAATTTTTTTCAGAAAATGACTAGTATGCCTCACTGAAACGGAAGAAGAGATGCTTTGCCTACAGCAATATGTCTATATTTTCAGTAGAATTCTCGGAAAATCAGAAGTGGGGCTTGAAACCAAATAAATTTGAAGTTGATCTCATCCAAAATTTCATTTTGATATTGGAAAATTGGAAAATTGGAAAGTTGCATGTTTGATACTGAAAATGATTGAGATAATAAAGAAAAGAACTATAAAGCAACACCTTTACCATTTGGAAGATGTTTCTGACAGGGCTGATACATGACATACCTGAGAAAAATTCTAGTTGATTCAAAACAATCCAGAATTCTGTTCTGGTATAGCTGTAATTTACCTTTCCAACATCTCGTTAACAGTTTATTTAATTAAAATCTTTTTTAACGAATACATGCGCATAGCACAACTATAGAAAGGAACAAGCCACCTCACTGCATAATTTTTTTTTTAATTGAAAAACTATGTTAGCTACCCATAACAGTGCTAATGTTCTATTTTTTTTTTTTGGAAGGGTGAAATAGCATTTTGAATTTAAATATATGTAGAATATGATTATTTGATTTCATTGCCCCTTACGAAGTGTAGTTGCTTAAGATTTTTGAGGAAGTTTTACTCTTATGACTTCCACCAACCGTGTGTTGGAAGTTAATGTTGAACGTAGATATAGATGAGCTGAAGCATTTCGGATAACGAGGAAGTGAGCCAAGCTTCAAATGCAAGCTAGTGCAAAATATATGTGCTTGGTGGATCATTGGGTTCTTTACTTGGCTGCTACAGTTTTTTCGTTGTTTTCCTAATTATTTATATTATTATTATTATTATGTCTTGTGACTATCTGACCAATCTTTATGAACTTTGACGTGGGATCAACCCACTAAAAAAAAGCAAAAGTCAATGTTTGTAACTTGAGCTGAGTTAAGCTGGGTATGCCTACATAAAGATAAAACAAATTTCTTGTTGAGGAGGAACTGATTTTAAATACCTGGTAGCCTATTTTAACTGCCAGATACTACAACCCACCCCTACATCCTCCCTTATTCAAACTGTGCATTGTTTTTAGGTTCGTCATTCAAAATTGTGCATTATACTTATGCTAAGATAATAATTCCAAAAATGTTGTAAAACGAGGTGTTTGCATTTATCTTCCCCATGTTTCCTGCATTTCATCCTCAACTTGGCCATTTTGGATTATGTAACTTTCTACCTAGAATCCTAGATGCTAGGAAATTTAATTCTTGGACAAACCTTCAGTCATCACCAAGTATTTTTTCTTCGGAAGAGCAAATAACAAGAAGGAAAAAAGGGAATATCAATTTGGCTGATCAAAGGTTACAATAGCAAAATTTTATGTATTTAAAATCCGGTTGGCATCATGCTTTTGCTCCATCTTCTTTCTCTGACAAGAAAGAACTCAAAAAAATAAAAATTAAAAATGAAGTTACTTTTGGCTGATCAAAGACATTTTTTTTTTATGTATTTGACATATGATTGACTTGACAAAACCTGCAGATTGTCATACAAACTGAGTCAATTTCTATTAATCAATAACATGATATATCATATATGTTGAGTTCATGAGTTTTCTGAAAGTGAAAGAAGCTTATCTGGCTCTATCCATTGATATGTGGTTCATGTAACTGCTTGCTGATCTGGTATTGACGTTACAGTGGTGAAAAATCATTTACATGAGAGTGGCCTGCTTTCTTGACATATCATTGGCATGATGAAACCTGTAGATTGTCATACAAACCGAGTAAATTTCTATTAATCAATAACATGATATATCAATACGTTGAATACTTAAGTTCCTGAAAGTGAAAGATGCTTATCTGGCTCTATCAATTGATGTGTGGTTCATGTCACTGCTTGCTGATCTGGTGTTGACATTGCAGTGGTGAAAAAGCATCTACACGAGAGTGGCCCAGCTTTCTTGAGATTAAGGGTAGAGTTAGACATGATGCATTTGAAAAGTTCCTTCAAGAGCTTCGAATGTCCCGAAGTCGTTCTATCATGGTATGCCAATCTCTGTTCTCTTTTCTGAAATTGTATCTTATTTTTAATTCTTATCTCGTTAATTTGTCAGTAAAGACTAAAGAGAAAAAAAATAGAAGAACACCTACAGAGGTGCTTATGTTGGACAGAAGTTTCTTTGCAACTTGACATTTTTTCATGCAGCACTTTCTTTTTCTTTGCGTAGCAATGATTTTATAAATGGAAAGGGATTGTGCACAAAAAGGCAATCGTAGGACAGAGGTAGTCCCAAGATTGCCAAAAAGCAGCAGTTAATACATAGAAGCACAAATGCCTACAAAAACGTAGGAAAAACTCTGAACAGAAAACAGATGACGAAAAATTATGCTAATCAAGTAATTTACCGTCACCAACGATCATGGTATCCCTCAAAGGCCCGTGTTTAGCTAAGATATCTGCAGCCTCATTAGCTGATTTATGAATGCAATGGAATGAGGTATTCAGCATGGAAATTATTGATGCGATGAGAGTATCTCTACAAACCCGCACAGCAACTTCTAAGTTCTAACCCAATTAATAGTAGTTGACGAGTCCGCCTCCACTATCAGCTATTGTAAATCCAGCCAAGTCCTTTCTGACTAACTCCATCCTGGTTGTTTTTGTCTTCCTCTCGCTCTCTCTTAGATCCTTCAATGAGTACCTCCTTACTTTCTTAAGCCTTCATTTTACATGCCTAGATTATCTTAACGTACTTTTCTTTATCTTATCTCCTATTTGGGTAACACATAGACACTTTTAGATATGTTGATCCTCATCTTATCTTTCTTAGTCTTCCTACACATCCATCTCAACATCCTCATCTCTACAATGCTCATCTTATGCTCTTATTACTTCTTTGTTGCCTAACATTTTGATCCATATATCATAGCAGTCCTAATGGCTGTCCTGTAAATTTTCCCTTCTAATTTGAGTGGAACACATTAATCACATAACTCTCGAAGCGCCTCTCCACTTAAGCTAGTCAACTCTAATTCTATGTGCAATATCCTCAAACAATATACCCCTCTTTATGGAAAATTGATCCAAGCTATTGAATTTGATTGCTTTTATGGAGCTCTTGATTCTTAGTTCTTACCGTTGCTCCACCTTTGCGATTATTTATTCTAAAGCTACTTTCCATATACTTAGTTTTGATTTAACTTATTTTTTAAAACCTTTTGACTCCAAGTGTCCCTCCATAATTTTACTTTTGCATCGACTCCCTCTCTAGTTTGGTCCACCAAAAACCATATCATCACAAATGGCATACACCAAGGGACCTCCTCTTGAATATGAGTAGTCAGTCCATCCTTAATTAAAGTAAAAAGATAAAGGTTCATAATTGATCCTTGATGTAAACCTATTGTTATTGGGAATGCATTTGCCTCGCTACCCATCTCTCTCACCCTAATTAGTGCTTCCTCATACATGTATTAATAACCTCAATGTATTTGATTTTTTTTTCCTGCCCACAACCCACCATTTTAACTCTCTAGGGACTCTATCATATGCTTTCTTTAGATCAATAAAAACCATGTGAAGGTCTCTCCTCTTCTTTCTGATCTTTTCTACTAATTGTTCAAGTAAAATGGCCACCTTAGTGGTAGACCTGCTTGGCATGAAGCTATATTGATTTTCTGACACTCGGTTTATTCTTCTTAACCTTTGCTCCGTCGCTATTTTCCAAAATTTCATGATATGATTCATAAACCTAATTCCACGTTAATTGGTACAATTCTCCAAGCATTTGACATTTTTCTAGTCCTTATTAGTCCATCAAATAATTTGGTCAACCATAGTACACCATTCTCTTCCATGCATTTCATACTAAAGTTGAAATACCAATTGGTCCTATAGCCTTTCCTATTTTCATCTTGGCTAAAGCTCCATTCATTTCGGCTGTGTTTGGAACCTTGGATTTTAGAAGAAAAGAAAAGAAAAGAAATGATTAGTATTTCTTTTCTAGTGTTGGGTTAACATGAGACATATGTAGAAAAGAAAATTAGATTCCAGCGATTTCCAACGAGTTTCCAATGAGTTCTGAACTTCTCATATATTCCAACAAAGTTGACTACAAATGAAAGATAAGAGATGCCATGGGTTAGGTTGGAGTATTAGAGATTACTCATAGACTTTCTTTTCTTTTCTTTCAAAATCTTTTATCTTTTTGAGGACTGAGGAGAAAGGTTTTGACCCCCGAAGAGAATTTTTTTAAATTTATTTTCTCTATCCCCACCTCTTTCTTTCTTCAACCAAACAGAAGAAAATGATTTCTCTAGCATTTTCTTTTCTTTTCTCTCAAAATTCAAGGTTCCAAACACAACCGTCAGGAATTCTAATCCTATAAACATAGTGGTGTTCTCATGACTCCAATAACTACATCTGTATGTAAAGCAAAGCTTTTCGTACCGCTTTCATTTAATATTTTTGGAAATATTCTCTCCACCTTTCTTTATCTTCGTCCTTGATTAAGACTCTCAAATTCTCGTCCTTAATGCATCTAACTTGATTTAAATCTCACCTTCTTCTCTCTCAGTCTTGCAAGTTTATAGATGTATTTCTCACCCTCTTTCATACCTAGCTTATTACATAGGTACTCATGCTTTTCTTTTAGCACACTTATTATCTTTTCAATTTATGCTTTAACACTCTATTTTATAAGTTTTTTTGGTTCTTATTTCTTTGTCAAGTCTTAAATAAAGCCTTTCTCTATACCTTTTGATTCTCCTAAGACTGCTTTCCCTACTCATTCAACGCAATTGGCCATTTCATCCCACATCTGTGTAGGGTTGGTTTGTAGATCTCATATGTCGTTTTCATTTTGTTTATCTTTAACCAACACTGTTTTTTATCCTTTAGGTTTCACCATTTTATTTTTAGATTATTTTTAATACGTTTTCTTCTCTTCCAACTTCTAATGCAAACATCTATTACCATTAACCTATATTGAGAAGCAAGGCTTTCTCTTTGAATGACTTTGCAATCTCTACAAGCTCCCTAACTCATTTCTCCTAAGAAGGAAAAAGTCGATTTCACTTCAATTTTTTTACCCTCTCAAGTTACTAGCATCAATAGACATGGGGAAAAATGAGTCCCTAGCATCAATACACATGCTAAATGCTAACTAGGACTAGGGTGAGAAGTTTGTTTCTATGTGCATAAAGAGAATTATAAGTGGTAGAAAGTCAAAATGATCTTACTGTTCTATTTTAAAGAGGAATAACATGATGCATACACAAAACAATTGATCCTTAAGACTTGTGATTTGTACATCTATAGTGCAAAGACTTTTTTTCATCAAGAAAGCGTTACCTGTGTCATAAATAATTAGAAAAGTGATCCCTTTTCTCATGAAAGATATATAATGAGCTAGCACACAACAAGCTAGTAGGCTTAGCTCCAAGAACTAGACTCTATACAGAAGGTCCTCCCACTCATTTACAAAATCAGCAATAGTACTTTCATCCTTAAAAGTTCAGTTAGAATCCCTGCCCACTATGGAAAGCAAAGAAAGTGCTCTTTTTGGAAGAGTAGACACAGCATGCGTCAGTCCCTCAAAGATGCGTTTGTTTCTTTCTTTCCACGGAATCCAGCAAATAACCGCAGGACACATATTTCAAAGCAAAGCACTCTCCTCCTATCTTTCCCCCCCATCTCCCAATCGAAAGCACTGCTTCTAGACTTTTAGGCGTCACCTAATTGATATTGACCTTTAATATAAACAAGAATTCTAAAAGATTGGGTATACTAAAAGATGATCCACCGATATGTCACTTCACCAAGTATCCCCCAAAATCTTACCCTCTCCCATGGCTCTACTTTTAACTGCGCATCCTTCAGAAATTCTCCCTCTTAGTAGCAATTTCTCATGGGATTTCAAACCCATACTTCCTCCCATCTTATTAGCAATTTCTCATGGGATCTCAAACCCCAACCTCCTGCCTGCACTGGCCGTGAAAATAACTTCCATCTAATCAATTTGATAATTGAACTACTCTCCAATCCCACTCCATCAGAAGTCTCTTTGAAGTTTCCAATCCTTCTTGGTACAGATATTGAATCTTCGATATAGACAAAGTATGTAAGAAGACATGTTAAAAAACTCTTTTAAGGTTAATTTTATTTTACTTAAAAGAGATTCTTCCAAGTGACCAACTTCCTTCCATCCTCAAAAAGGGTCCCCAAAATGTTGTATCTTTGTTCGTCATTATGGATAGAATGCCGAGATAAGTAGTTAGAAGAGTACCCACCATACATCCCAAATTGACAGAAATAAGAACCAGATTGATCACATCCTCCACTTCAAACAGCTCACTTTTTTAAAATTTTATAAAAGCTAGTTATCATGCTTATGGGTTTGGAAATCAAGATGGCATTAGCTCTAGGTTGAGACATGGAAACCGAATGAATTTCCTCAACTGCCTTCATCAAATCCAAGTCGACTATTCCCTAACATCATTTATAAAAGGCCAATAAAAGACTATCCGCCCAGTGCTTTATTTGCACTGAATTCCTTAATCATCCCAAGAACCTCCTTTGAGAATGGCCATTCTATAAGAGACATTTGCTTTGGACAAAGTTCATGTAATGGCATTCCATATCTTTCTTGATATCCTCTTCACATAGTTTTGGCTGCTTTCTGGTACTAGGTTCCTTTTTTACAGCATTGCATTTTTCTTTAAAGTACTTGTCTCATTCCTTCTGCAGCTTCACATTGTTGGCTGCTTGTCTCCTGCTTCAGCTTCATTTTTGTTGGCTGATCTTTGTCAACCTCTTTGTTCTAGTAAAATCTTTGTTAGTCAAAAAAAAAATCATATTAAGCAGTTTTTTTGTATTTTTTTCCTCTTAAACAAGTTTTAACTTAAACCTCTGTTTGGGGAATTTTCTGCAGGTTGCCCAATTTTGTTGCAAGGAAGGATCTCCTGAAAGTGAGCGTACCAGTCTTTCTGAGGTGAGGCCATCGTCTACATTTTCTTCCTCTTTCCTTCCGTGCGGTGTCAAAAGCTGCTATCCACATACTAATCTTAAGCTCATTTCTTCTGCAGGTGGTAGATTCGTACGTTGCCGATGAGAGAGTGGGATTTGCCGAGGCTTCCCCTGGGGTTGAACTTTACTTGTGCCCATCTCACGCACGAACGGTTGAAATGATTGGGAAGCATCTGCCTAAGGACCACTCAGAAACACTTAATGCTACAGATCAAGGCCTCATTGGTGTTGTTGTATGGAGAAAATCTCCTTTATCTTCCACAATATCTCCCAAGTCATCCTCTCAGCATAAGAACAATTCAAAAAAGCAGCACCACAGTAGGAAACAGCAAGAAAAGGATACTAATGCCAATGCCAATGCCAGTGCTATCCCTAGACCTCCCCAGTCAATGGAATTGCCTCCCACCAAAGCTAAACCCCTTCCAGGTAATGAGCCCATCGACGAGGATGATCTCCCACCTGGGTTTGCCCCTTCAGCTCCTAGGGAAGAGGATGACCTGCCGGAGTTCGACTTTGCCGGGGGCTCGAACCCATCAGTTCCAAAGTTTTCCTCCCAAGGGCCAGGGATAGGGGTGACCCCATTTAACCCACCTGCTCGGCCACCTCGTCCGGTTGAGCAAATGAGAGAACTGATACAGAGGTATGGGCAGGGTCAAGGGGGTGTGAACTCAGTGAAGTGGCAGCATAATCGTGGTATCGGGGTCGAGGTTGAGCCCTGGAACGACGATGACGACATCCCTGAATGGCAGCCACAACAGCAACTGCCACCCCCACCCCCACCCCCATTACCAATCCATAGCTTTCAACCCCAACTGCCTGTGCCACAGCACTTGGTAAATCAACATCATTTGCAACATCAGCAGCCACCCCATCACTCATCACAGCCGTTAATGGCACCTTTGCAGCCCCATCAACCCCAAATGAACTTGATGATGCAAGGTCAACAACCTGTTGCCCCTTCTTGGCAGCATGGTACTTGGTGGACACCACCACCACCACCACCATCAGGATCTCATGGCCAACCTGTGCAGGGGAATGGATTGTCACAGCAATGTAATTTTGGTGGTCAGCCCCATGAAGGGCAGTTATATGGAACGCCTGGGTATGGAACTGGGCCAAACAGCACAAACTGGAGACGGGATGTCCCAAGAAGTAGAGTGTTGTAATCCCTCTTTATGTAAATTCAAATAGTAAAGCATCTTAAGATGTGCAGCTTTGTAATTATGTATCTTTTTTGATACTTAGAATATCTCTCTCAAGATTTTTGCTTCTGTAGCAAAGCAATTACAAAACTTGTTTTTAAATCTTTGATGGGCTCAATGGTAAGAAGCTAATGTGCTAATTGCCTAAACGAGTGTACCCAAAATGCTCTAAATTTATCAAGTGAAGGAATCTCTCTCTCTCTCTCTCTCTCTCTCTCTCTCTCTCTATATATATATATATATATATATATATGTATATATATATATGTATATATAAACCTCATTAATTGTTACAATTAGAGTTCTATTCATAAATCAATAATTTATCAGATAGATGTAAAAACAATTTTTTTCATGGTGCTTTAGAGACTTTACAATCTGATTGCCAAAAAAAAAAAAAATGAAAAGTACCACAAAATCCCATGAACCATAACCAAAAAAATTCTAGGAACCAGCCGGTGGCGATTATTTTTCTATGCCAGGTCCCTCTTGTCACCTGACCTGGTCACTTGCTGCTTTTGAAACTCTGCTCTTGCTGCAATTCCTCTCTTCTGCATCTTCATCAGCAGTATTTGTCTTGCAATACACTTGAAAAGGTGAAGCAGAAAAGATTTTATACTGGATTTATTTTCTTCAATTTCTACTTCTTCCATAATGAATTGTATCGACAAAAAATATAAGCAAAATTCGGATTAAGAAAATATTGGGATCAGCTGGTTGAGATGAAATAACTGATTAAAATATCAGAATCATAGCCATTATCAACCTCCCAAGATGCACTTAAGTCCCGCTCGTTGCTCGGTGGACAATCTTGATGGGAACTTCACATCAAATTTGATCCTCAAATCGCCTCTCTTCCCTGGTTCTTTAACAACAGGCATTCCTTCCTTTGCAATTACAATCTCATACCCAGGATTCACAATGTCTGATACTGGGATCGTAAGATTACGACCATCAAGTGTTGTTAGGTTCACCGTAGTCCCTGCCAATGCCTCGGCTAGTGATACCTTTTGGGTCACGATAAGATCGTTGCCATCTCTTTTGTAGACATCATGAGGCTTCTCGTCGATCACAAAGACAAGATCTGCCGAAAGTTGGTTCACTTGCTCGTTCCCCTTATCCAGGAAAGTGATCTTTGTTCCCTTCTTCCAACCGGGCTTCACATCGATTGTTAAGATCTCCGATTCAGGCACTAGCCGTCTGTAAATTTTTTTTCTCATGATCATTCTTTTGTTTGAGTGTGAAGAAAAATAAATAGTAAGAGTAGAATCCACCATTCATAAGCTATATCTGGAGGATAGATTGCCGTGTCAATAAAAACAACATTTACAAATAAAAGGCAACACAACCACACATTCTTCTGATAAGTAATTAGCAAGGTTTTAAATTTCACCAAAATCACCCCTAGCGAGACGAAATTTAGGGGGAATTCGGCGAATTCCACCCTTTCCCCCATTTTGTCGAAATTTCAGCAAAATATAGCGAAATTTTGACGAAATATAGCAAAATATTTCTCCAACCTGGCGAAATATTCTGCTAGGTCGGCGAAATTTCGCAAGAAAAAATCTGGCAATATCGAAATTTAAAACCTTGGAAATAAGATAACCATGCTCACACAGATTAGATTTTGAGCACACTATTTTCACAGTAATTAAACATGGCCCATGGAAGATAATCCAGAAAATGAACATCTCCTTGGAAGGATTAGCTGTTATAGTGCCCTTGTGAAGCTTTGAGGGTGGACAGTTTTATTACAAATTGGTGAAGAGTACAAGGCTTTAAGGCTAAGCTTATCTTGCAACTTACAGGACCTTCTGAAGAGCTATGTTCTTTTCTCCCTCATTTTTCTAACTCCCCTATAGTTTTCTGTTCTGATTTTACCTTACTTTGTCCACAAGGAAACAAAAACTAAATTCCAAGAGATCACTGGTGGAGACAGAAAAGACCATTTAGTGTCCTCCCGTCCTTGGGACGTTGGTAGGACATTCCCTCAAAAGAGGGATGGGGTGGGGAGGATCAGCGGTTCGATTCGTTGTCTTCCCAAAGGGGGAGTGGTCGAGTGACCACCAGCACGGATGTACCCAAAAAAAAACCATTTAGTTGATACACATGTTTAAAGGAGTATATCAAAAGACTCAAGACCAGGATCCAAATCATCCTTCTATTCTCTAAACAGTACTCAAGTATAAAAGAGACCACACTTCTTGAGTTGTTTCCTGAATTGTATTATGTTAAATATTGGCCAACTGTTTTGTATTTATGTTATTATCTAGAGAGTTCAAAAACTGTAAACAAAGTGAATTTTATATGTTAAACATATTCAAGGCTGTCCAGTGGGTTTCGTTATAAGAGAATCCTTGCAACTAGGGCTGTAATTCGGTCAGTTTCGTTCGGTTTAGTGGCCAAACCGAATTACATTAGACTAAACCGAAAACCAAACCGAACCGATTTAGAAAACCGAAAACCAAACCGAACTATATCGAGTAAAACCGAAAACCGAAATAGAAACTGAAAAATTCGTTTTTTCGGTTCGGTTTGACAAAATTAATTCAATTTTCTATATAAAACACACATACACGTATATATGTATATATAATCTACTTCGGTTTTTTCGGTTCGGTTCGTTTTAGTCAAAGTCTTAACCAAAAACCAAACCGAATTAATTCTTTTTTTTTTCTAAACCATAACCAAACCAAAATGAAAAAAAAAAACCAAACCAACTTTTTTCGGTTTGGTTTGTTCGGTTTTCGGTTTAAACCGAACCAATTGGCACCCCTACTTGCAACAATGTCATTTCAGCAAGATAAAGTCAACCTGATTTATAGAAGAACAAAAGTCAGTTAATCAATGCTCAAGAACTCAAATATGTGAGTCTTTTAATGGACAAGGCATTCACAGCCCCTAAACCTTCAAGCCACTCAACAAATAGATGTCCCCAGGCTTACCTAATGTATGATCCTTGTGGGTGGGGTCATGTGTCTGGGGTTTACCCTGTCCCCACTAAGTGGGGACGGGGGTTCCACGTCATAAAAAAATCATTTGTCACTAAAATTATTGCCTATACCAATTTAAAGGACCAAGAATGCAATTTCATGTACTAGCTTCTATTCCCACATCAAGCATGTATAGGGGAAACATAATAGATCAAGCCAAGAAAGAGATGAATAGGATCTGTGAGAAGATAGGAATAGTACCCATTAGCATTGACGACGTTCCTAGAAATCTTCATTTTCCTTGTTGATCCAGTGTAAAGCTCCTCTAGGTTGCACGGCAGCTTGCTCTCTACAGGTGGTGGCTTCCTTGGAATCCCAGTGCTGGATGCACCCTCATTATATGATCGAAAGATATTATCGCCTCCACCGAATCCTCCGAAGATCCCTCCCCCATCTGATTGGAATCTCGTAGACCTCCCGGGACCCGATGATCCAAACCCAAAGGGACTACTGCCAAAGAATTCTGCAAAGATGTCCTCTGCATTCCGGGGATTGAATCCGGCTGAGCCACTGGAACTCCCATTAGCAAATGGGGACCCTCCATTGCTGCCGGAACCAGGTGGGGGCATACCCTTCAATCCCTCTTCTCCATATTGATCATAGATTGCTCTTTTCTGTGGGTCACTCAGGACCTAAGAGGGTTTAGCAAATGTATGTCCATTGTCAGGAATGGCATCCTCTAGATCAAATGCTTTACCCAAAAAAAAAAAAAATCCCCTCTAGATCAAATGAATTATTTAATTTTTTAAGATTTCCCTTTGCATTTCCATCGTCAGGAATGGCATCCTCTAGATCAAATGTTTTACCAAAAAAAAAAAAAAAAAAAGCCCCTCTAGATCAAATGAATTATTTAATTTCTTAAGATTTCCCTTTGCATTTAACAATAAACTTATAAGCAAATCTATTATAAACTATTTATTCTTCTGGTTTGAATATCAATATTTCCAAATTTATTAGAAACAAATGTATTTCCATTGTCAGGAATGACATCTTCTAGATCAAATGTTTTACCAAAAAAAAAAAAAAACTCTAGATCAAATGAATTATTTAATTTCTTAAGATTTCCTTTTGCATTGAACAATAAACTTATAAACGAATCTACTATAAACAAATTTATTCTTGTGATTCGAATATCAATATTTCCAAATTTATTAATGGATCTCAGTTTTCCTTTCAAAGTTCTGTTTGATAATCACAGAATGAAGAAAAGTGTTTGTCACAAACAAAAGATCAAATTAATAGAATCAAAAAACAAAACAAAAGAGATGGAAACTTACATCGTAGGCCTCGGAAATCTGCTTAAACTTGGCTTCTGCTTCTTTCTTGCTGTTTGGATTCTTATCTGGATGCCATTTCATGGCCAATCTCCTATATGATTTCTTGAGATCCTCATCCGTTGCATTCTTATTAACTTTCAAGATGTTGTAGTAATCAACTCCCATCCGATCAAAATTAGAACTCTAAAGGAACGATCGGATATTTGCAGAAACCAGAATAAAGTTCCGAAAATCCAAAAAGAAAACCCTAAATCCAGGAAAAGAAACAAAAAAAATTCCCTAAATTCACAAAAAAGAAATAAATAAAAAATCGCTGAGACACTCCTAATGCAAATGCAGAGTCAACTATTTCCGGAAAAAAAATCCTAGAAATATTAATTAAAAAAAAAAGGGGAAGAAAGTTTTTCTGGAAATCTATGCAGAGTCGTTGGGAATTCTCTTAATAATTTCTTGTGATCATTTGAGATTTTCTCATAAAAGTCTCAAGAAATATTGTTCTTGGAGAACAGAAGAAGCGAACATGGAGGGACGGTTGTCGGTCAGTACGCGGATCTTTTAAAGAATTTGACGGTAAGAGCCATGAGGCCCTAGTGTTATTAACCGGTTATTCCCGGTTAAGCATCACCTTTTAACTTATTTTTTTTTCTGGGTGCAATTTGGGTCGGGCTAACCAGAACCCAAACCGACCCAACCCAACTTTGGGTAGGTTTGGGTTGGATTTTACAGTACCTTGGGTCGGGTTTGGGTTGGAAAAAGGCAACCCAATTTAATACGGTACAGTTTTGGGTTAGGGCATCGTGTAACCCGACTTAACCTGAAACCATAGTTTTAAATTTGGATTTTTCATAGATTTTGGCTGCCCAAACGAAACTGAAATATCCGAAATTTAGGCCCAATAAAAAGTGATAACTTCATTAAAATATATTATGAACACACAAATTTTGAAAAAAAAAATAACAAATAATATTTTGATTAATAATGTGAAATAATACAAAAGTTTACAACTAAGTA
>JAUPMG010023295.1:5115-29053 GCA_031762675.1 Pachysandra terminalis | reverse complement strand
TGGAGTGGAGGTCGCCTAGAGGTTGGTCCATTAAGCTCAATTTTCATGGAAGCTTGATGGGCAACCCAGGCCCCTTGGGGATTGGTGGAGTATTTCGAGACCGTACATGCAACATTTTTGCTTGTTTTCTTTGGGTCTATTTGCGTGGAGGATGTAGTAAAGGTAGAACTTCGTGCTTTTCTGGTAGGTTTAGAGCGAGAGGTTTCACAGATATTGAAGTGGAGGGTGACTTGGCGGCGATTAGCTTTTGGTTTTACTCACAGTCTTTACTCTTGGAGGCTCTCCTACCTTGTTAGGGTATGAATTATTGTTCTCCATTGGCCCCGTTCAGCCAACATGGTTGCAGACTCTTTAGTGAGAGGGAGTGTGGGGTGAGATGTTCTATTCTTTGGTATCCCATTGTGGATATGGTGATGGGTTGGGTGGAGTAGTGCGAGGCAATGCTTTTTGTTTCTTTATGTTGTAGTATGTTCTTGTTCTTTTCTTTTTTTATCTCTCTAGATATGCTTTATGTTCCTTTATGCTGTACTTTTACCCATATCTTTCATTATGTTCCTCAAAAGAAATTAAGTACCTAACCATTGCTCCAAAAGCCCCAGGACTTATGGAAACTGATTTTGTTAAGCACTTAACAATTAGGATCGTAACATACCACCATGCTTCCGTAGCTGACGTCCACGGCGGCCCACTCTATCGACATTGACCTGATGGTAGCCCTTTCTCTTTGGTGGCTCCACCCACCTATCGGTATTCAATGACTTAGCACCATGCCCATACAAAATATCAGGGCATTTTAATCCAACCTATAATTGCTTCTTCCGTGACTCGAACCTTTGACATGGTGTTGGTTCTGTTACCAATTGTTAAGTACCTAACCATTGCTCCAAAAGCCCCAGGACTTATGAAAACTGATTTGGTTAAGCACTTAACATTTAGGATCGTAACATAATGTTACAATTTTATACATGTATGTATGTATGTATGTGTGTATGCATGTGTGTACGCAATAGTTGAATTATGGGCTAGTTGGCTTAAAATCACTTTGATATCTACTGGGGAAATTGTTAATATAAAATCCTCAAAAGGCTTTTCAAGTTCCGGCTGTATTAAAGGTAATAAATTAAGTGTTAGGTAAAAGAAAAAAAGTACAAAAAAAAAGTGTGATTTTAGTATTTATGGCACAGGGTTTAAGAGTCAAGGTCTTTTCCTTATGTCTCACTCTGAGGTATGACTCGAGGCCCGATTAGCATGTATTTAAAAGCATTGCTTTCAAATGTTCTTCTATTTCGTTCCTTCCAAACACCCCAATAAATGCAAGTAGATTGATGCAATGACCCTATCCTCTTGGACAAAACAAGCTACATGGCCAAGACCCGAAAACCTTCATACATCTTTAGGGAAAACCTACTCCATATCAAGTATCGGAAGGATGAAACTCCATACATCTTGAGATAAAATATAATAGATTAAAGCTATAATCCTTTCTTAGGACATGATACATCTATGAAAATATTTGCATTCCTCCAAGAATGAGTTGATCTAGGGTTAGTAAAGTGTTTGACACAACTTTCCGCATGTTGATGTCCACTATAGGAGGAAATAGTTTGTGTCAAATTAACCAACATCATTTTCCTCTACTGATGACCGAATTAAGGATTTGTAGAAAAATTTGATTGAAAATGTTCCCTTCATATCCAATTTCCAGGCCCTATCGGAAATGAGTTGTATATGCAAGAACTACATCAGTTTCTTGTAGAAAGATTCGATTGATTCAAGTCCATGCAATTAAATGTTGCATTCTTGCACTTCCTTTGTCCAATTAATTTCTGCAAAAACTGGGCTCCAACAATTATTTTCTTCAAATATGAAATATCATGGATGTGAATTCATAATTTCAGTTTGATAATCTGAAACTTGTCAAAAAAGAAAAAAAGAAATTTAGAAACCTAAATTGTCCGTTATGTTACTCGCATATGCTTTGTTGTCTTAAGTTCTACTGATATGCTACGTTGTTAACTATAGTTTTATTTCATAATTGTCCATATTTGTTGTATAAATTTTGATAACTATTTTCAATTCTGAATTTATCTTTTTTTTTCCAATTATATTTAGGAAAGGACGTGCTTGTGAATCTCACATGTTAAGCCTTTAGGTGTGTGCTCATGCTTTGGGTCATTTGGAGCTCCTTACCTCTATAGTCAATCAATCCGTCAATCAATAACGCTTTTCTTCCCAACTAGTTGGGTGGGCATAACAAAACTTCTTTTGCTATTCCATTCCATGTTTTCAATTATACGATCTATTTTCAAATCTTTTCTCACCAACAACATTCATATCCTTTTTTCTCAAATCATATCAGTTATCTCACCTTTATTTTATTCCCTAAGGGGGTTTGATATTTGCTAAAATGAGTCCTTTTCTAATTTTGACATATCCTAGTCTTTCCAATATACCTGTCTAACTCATCCCATGAATTTGTTGCTTGACTTGCTTATTAGTTGCGTAACATTTAGCTACTCAACGCACATACTGTTTAATTTTATTGAAATGGGTTGGTCATAGGAAATCATCTTCCCTCTAGCCACCCACCTCTAATTTTACGAGGAACATTATCCTCAATTTCTCCTTTTGCTCTCTTAATTATTAATGTTTTTTTTTACAATTAATAATAATTTTTAGCTGAACAAAAAATTAAATAAATTTCTCCTTCCTTATGGATAGTTAATTCATATACCTGAAATATGGTCATTTTGGGAGATGTCCTGACCCGATATGTTCACTTTGTGAGATGTCTTGACCCCCCTATCTTTTGTCTCCACATCCTTATCTGTGTTTCTAAATTTAACTACGAGTCACCTTTCCTCTGAAAACACTGTGCTTATGTTATGTTCGAAGTTGTATTTGTTTTTATTTTATTAAGAAAAAAATTGCAGTTACACATGGAATTTTCTTATTTTAATTTCATCTAATTCTTCTGAATTTATTTATTTCCATTCTGTTTTCACACGCTTGAGATAATCTGATATTGTTTCTTCAACTTCATATTATTTCTTATTTTTGTTATTGTTTTTAGACTTCAATTACTTGCTTCACTTTTGTTGCCCCTACTCTATATTCAGCACCACCACTTGTGTGCTATTATGTATTTTCATCATTGAATGCTGCTAAAAGTCATATATGTATTATGACGGTAACTGAAATTACGTGTTTAAAATATGTATGATTATGCATGTTTTCCTTGCTACTCCACATTTTAGTTTCTCGAGTGTCCCCTAATTCCATGTGTAACATGCTTGGTATTTCTATTTAACTACTGATTTCATTCATTTCACATCTGCATGGCTTAGTTTGTATAAGATCCTGATTTGGCTTCAAGGATTCAAGTATCGACCGATACATATCTATTTTTAAGGTGATTGATGTATATATAGAAAAAGATATGAAGCAAGTACAAACCGACCAGTGTTTGTATAAGATCCTTATGACTGTGTTTATTGATGAGTCTTCCCTTGATACCCGTGTTTGGCGTCTGGATCCTAGTGGCAATTTCTCTTGTAAATATATTTTTGGCTCTATTCGGAAGTGTAGTCTTAACCTTTTGACTCCTTTCTCCACCTCTCGTCTTTGGGGGTCTAAAGTTCCTCTTAAAGTTAAAGCATTTGTGTGGACTGTTTTCCTTAATCGTATCAACACTTCAGATAATCTTTAGAGGAGAAGAAAGTTCATGGCTCTATCCCCTCAAGTTTGTGTGATGTGTATGCATAATGAAGAATCCGTTGACCATCTTTTTCTCTCTTGTGCTTTTGCTGCTTGGGTGTGGGACTTCTTTGTTAGGAATGCTGGTTTGGTTTGGGCCCCCCCGAGACATGTGAGAGATCTCTTAGATCAGTGGAATTTTTTTGCTTTGGGGAAGAAGGGACGGAGTATTTTCAGGGTGCTGTTTTTCTGCATCATTTGGCATATTTGGGGCGAGCGAAACAAAAGGATTTTTGAGAATTCGTGGAGGAACCCAAACCGTTTTATTGATTTGATAGTGGGTACTATGGCTGCTTGGTGTAGGGTTATTCCAGAACTTCATAATGTGACTTCATCGGATCTTGTTAGATGTTGGGAGACCATCATTGTGTTGTAGTTTCTTTGCATTGTCTTTTCTTTTGGGTCTTTTGACTCTTTTTTTGTTTTCTTTGTAATCGGTTCCCCGTCTTGGTGAACTGATTATTTTTTGCTTGCTTTTGTACATTCTTCTCTATTTATATAATCTTCGTTATTGATAAAAAAAAAAAGTACAAACCGACTAGTATAATCAATAGAAAAAGGTACAATAGAAAAAAGAAAAGAAATTCTCTAAGGGACCCCTCTCTAAGAAATTTAATTAGTTTTGGCGATACTTATTGGTTTAGTTGTAACGTTTGGGACCCATGTTTTACAGACGTATTTTTGAGGGTGTGTTTCACCATTTTGAGCTCAAATGAACTCCATTCTTCTCCCCCTCTCATCCATTGCTTCGTATTTCTATTTTCCTCCATGTCCATGCATTTGGTTGCAACTAACAAGGATTTGTATAGTTTCATCCAAATTGAAGTGAAGTTTTTAAAATTTGGGATTTTTCGATTCTAAGTGAATTTTCTTTGAATTTTTCATCTAAATGCATATTTTTTTGTTCATTTTGTTAGATCTTTATGTTGTTTGACTTACAGTTGTATCATGCGATTTTTTTTTTTTTTTACTTTGTTAACCTTAGTTTCTTGTCATGACTCTATGTGTAGCGTGTAATCATTCCTAGCTTCTTACTATTCAAGGTTCGTTTGCATTGAGGTTGCATATTATTTATACTTTATTTTTGTTTTAGTTTTCTGTTTTCATCAATTTTTTTTTAATGAAAACAACAGTCAATAATTTTCAGAATGTTTTGGATTTTTTAGAGTGGGGCTCGGTTTATATCAGTTCTTATTGGTCTGTATTGGCCGAGTTGTATCGTACCGACCGATCTGACTCAGTTTTTCTTGGGCCGATATCCAATACAAAACTGATACCTTAAACCTTTTTTTTGCTTTAATGGCTAATCATTGTTACAAATGATTGGGTAACGTGCATGAATGTGCAATCTCTTCTTGGGAGAATTTGTGGTCCTTTTCATTTATGTTGGTGTGACCAGTATGTGTTTCCCCCAAGTTCCCTAATCTGCAACCAGATTTATCTGTCAGTAGATAAGAGGTGATATTTTCCATTATGATACCATAGTTAATTCAGCTGCACTGGAATACGTTCAACTTCCTTATGTGACATGATTATTGTTCTAGTTATCCACCAATATTTTTCGTTCTACATGTTCATGGTTCAGTTCATATAAGATCATAATTGGGCTTTATATCTTTAATGTTTAGTCCTTGGTGCAAATGGTGGAGTGTTAGGAGACTGGGTAACATGTATGAATGCCATCCTTTCATGGAAGATTTTATGGCCTTTTTTTTTTCCTGTTGGTGAGGTCAGTATGTGCTTTCCACAAGTTCCCTAACCTACAACCAAATTTATTTGTCACTAGATAAGAGGTGATACTGCTCACTATGATGCTGTTGCTAACTCATCTGCATCTGGAATAGTTTCGGCTGGTTTGAATTCAGGTTGGTGTTCCCAAGTCACTCTTAATCTTTTGTAACTAATTGCTTCTCAATTTCATTTCTGTGACATTCAAGAATATTATGTCTAAGATTCTAATACTTAGCGTTTCTAGCAATATTCAAGTTCTAATTTTGCTTAATCTGCTTATAAATGAAGGGGTATTACTTCTTTTTATTGGCTGTTCATCTTATACTGTTGTATGGACATTTCAACCAGAAGAATGAGGTCATGACCTATGTCAGATTTGAAGTTTAGAACCGGTTGTCGGTTCTGAATATGCTACTTGTTGGTTTTCAATTTAGTGTTCTCATTTGGCTTTGCCTAGAACTGTTTGACTTTTCTGTTTCGTGAATGTGTGTGTGTATATATATATTTATACACACAAACACACACACACAAACATATATTGTGTGTGTATGTGTGCACGCACATTTGGATTAGTAACATTTGCAAGCTGCATATATGTGAATTGTGTATCAAGGACCTAGGAATGCAAAACTAACCATCTAAAGCCAAAGAAAGTAAGTAGCATTTTTTTTTTTGGATCAATAACCACATAATATTAAGGATCAAAGAAGAGGTATAAAGATATACAATGGCAATGAAGCAGTTGTCGAAAATAGAAGAGAAAGAACATAGGACCTAGGAGTTAAAACTTTTGCAAGCCGCATATACATGAAAGTAAGTAACATTTGCATGCCGCATATACATGAAATGTATATCAAGGGGCTAGGAGTTAAAACTAGCCATCTAAAACCGAAGAAAGGCAATAGGAAGTGTCAAGCAGTGTTTTTAATGGCGTTTGAGGCATAAACCTTGGGGCACGTATCAAGGGGGGCCATCCTAAAGACGCCCCAAAGCGTTAATCTGAAACACAGGTTGTGAGGCATATGGTTCAAACTATGAGGTGTTGGAGGCGAGTGTACGCCTTTCTATCACATAATGGTTGAGGCATAACCTCACAAGTCACAACTACAGCTTATGATCTTTAATATAATAAGTTTTTAACTTAAAAGTCATATTTGTATTATTACAAATATTTGTATGATTACAAGTATTTACCTTAAAAAAGTCATTTTTGTATTATTACAAGTCGCAATCTAAAAGTCATATTTGTATTATTACAAATATTTAACTTAAAATTCATATTTGTATTATTCCAAATATTTAACTTAGAAGACATATTTGTATTATTACAAATTAGCCTAAAAGTCATATTTGGATTAGTACAGTAATTGAAATTACATGTTTAAAATATGTATGATTATGCATGTTTTCAGAGCCACTACACTTTTACAATTGTGAACACAAAATGTTGTGTTGCATAAGTCTTAATGTTCCATCAATAATGAAAACCAATCCCTGCTCTCCTTCGGCCCAGCGTTTCCCTGATAGGCTGAAGCTCATCTTATCTTGTCAAGAGGATTAGGTTCCATGGCTGATGGACGTGACAACGAGAAAACACATACTATACTCTATTCTGGTGACGACTAACAAAAAAAAAAACTATTATGTCTTCACAAAATATAAGTATTTTTTCTTTTTCAAATTGAACATTTTAATCTAAATGGATTTGATTTCTGATGCCCCTTCTCTAAGTGGTTTGGCCATCTCCCATATACTGTAGGTTTGGTTGGTAAATGGAAGCTAAAGCATTTTCTTGCCATCATTGCAGGAGTTCCTTGCATATTTGGTGTACTTACTTGTGATGACATGGATCAGGTAAATTTATGACATGACTATTACTTCCTTGACCGTAGTGGCAGTACCCATTTTTTGCTAACTTACAGATTAATGAAGTACTCTTTTTTGGGTTTCTCATTAAATGTCTCTTTTTTTTCCTATATTAAGTCAATTTTGCAGGGGACACTATTTCCTCCCCATTCACAATATAAAGCATGTATATAATGTTATGTTTTATTATCAAGGCATAACTGGTTCATTTTGGTGATAAGTACAGGCTCTAAATCGAGCAGGTGGAAAATCTGGGAACAAAGGTGCTGAGGCCGCTCTGACAGCTGTAAGTGGATATACAATATTACTTTTTTAATGAATAACTTTAGCCTTTATTAAGATCAAAGCCAAAGAGTAGCAATTCGATCTAGGGTGGTTAGACTAGGTAGCCTAAACAAACGGAAAAAGAAGATTACAAAAAAGAAGTATACACAGAGACAAACGCTGCTAAAGCAGCTTTCCTTGGCTAGCCAACCGCCGGAGCTGTTCTTGGAGATTTGCTTATAAATGTATGTTAGGCTTCACACATGAACATAGAGTTTCTTTTTGCTGTTGTTAATTTTGTTTTTAGTCAACAGGTTGGTTTATACTTTCTTGCTATTTTATTCACTCTTCTATACTCTATTACATCTTTCTATTAATAAATATTTTCATTATCCATAAAATAGGGGGAAAAGTTTCCCTCCTATCTCGGATACAAAGTCCACTGTCCACCTTTTGCACACATCCTTAGGCAAATCTATGTACCATCAATTAGTTAATCTGTTAATCCAATCTGACGAACCTGGTTATATTGGAAAGCCTCCAAGAACTGAAAGGTTACCCTTGACCCGCCTGTGATTTTTGTTGAGTCCATTTCTACCAAAATGTTTTTTCAATTAAGCTTCTTACTTATGGAGCCAGAGTACATAAGAACATCGTCGACCTTATGATCTTTGAAAACCTGTTTAATGCTTGGAGGCCTTGGACCACCCAGGGAAGACCCATCGAAATTCAACCATACATTGCCCATAATGAAAAGGGATGCTAATAATCTTAGAGCTCTAATACGCATTGTGGGAAGAAATAACATTTCTTCATAACCTGATCAACCAGCAATTGAGACTTGTCTATAATATTTGAAACACTCAACAATTCACTATCAAAGGTCCTCTTATTTCTTTCCACTAAATGGCCACTATACCATCCAAATCAAAAGGCTATACATAGTTTCACTCCTTACTCTAATACCTTTGAATCTCCACTAAAATAATGGCTAACAGATATCTGAGGGCATCATCCACTAATGATCAATCATCAGCAATATGACAAACAGCCTGACCAACGACAGTATGACACTGATTAAAGAGATGGTTGATGGATTCCCAATAACGCATGCACATAAACGCAATTGGGGGAACAACACCCTTTTTGAGTTTTTTCTCCTTTTGAGAACATCATTGTATTTTTGAGTTTCTTCTCCTTTGGAGAACATCATTCTTGTCAACCTTTATAAGAGCAACTATCCACACAAAGGCTCTTACACCATGGGTGAACTAGTTTACTGTAGACCTGTCTAACATGAAAAGAATGAGACAATCCTGAAGATTAGGAGCGGAGCCAAGATTCTATTGTAGGGGACGAGATTTGATTGGTTGTGTGGTTCGGTTTAATCGAAGCCTTAACCGAAAACCCAACCAAATTATTCGTTTTTTCATTTTTCAAACGATAACTAAACCAAATGAAAAAAAAAAACCCAAACCAAACAAAAATAATTTTTTATGAATTGGTTCTTTCGATTTAGATCGAGCCAATTGACACCCCTAAATTGATAGTACAATGTCTCATTATAAGTGAAGAATGCACAAACGGACAAACCATCTCTGTTGGCATACCTTTTCATTAGACATATAGCATCCAAAAAACAATGACCAAACACCAAGTATATTCCAACTTTTCTAGTTAGCAAACTTCTCCATGCGATTCTCTTCCAATATGAATGCAAAGTTTTGTTAGATTGCTACAAAATAAGAAGGCTTTGAGAATAAATTACCGAAATTGAAATGATATAAACTGGTCACTAAGCAATTAATCATGAAAGATTGAGCTTACCCTGTCAAATCCCTGATGGCAACCTTGAGAACAGAAAGTAGAAGACAAATAGATCAAATCTATTTGAATTTAAACCCAAATTTTAGAATATCAGAAGAAATATGTCCCAACAGCTCTCAAATTAAAGGGTGAGCCGTTGAGGAATTGCTAACAAGTAACAAGTCGAGTAGGAAAAGCAATGAATTGCTCCGATTATTGGTCTGACCACCAAGTCGATGTTGCCAAGTCGAGTTATCGTGAGTCTCGTGACTGGATTTGGGAGGGACTAGACAGTCGAATTGTTTAAAAGGGAAAAAACACTCTAAGCAAAAGACTTACTTGTATATAAAGGTTTCAAGGGCAAGAAAAAATTCTAGGAGGAGCAAAACAAATTTTAGAGAAGGCAATTTGTAATTTATTATGAATTAATATATCAAATTTAAATTTATGAAAAATTATGGCTCCACCCCTGCTGAAGATGTATCAAGGACCCGAAAGGACTTGAAATAGAATTTCCCTTTAGGATTGAATGACCACACCTTGTGATCCTCCATTTGAAAATCTACGATTACGTTATGAAGATAATTGTAATCTGCTCTAAATTTGTTGAACAAGGATCTCTACAAAAAAAAAAAAAAAGGGAACGTTCCAAGAGCGTCATCCTCAACAACTGATGCATTCTTATTTAAAACCAAAGTGAAAAGACAAGGGATTTTTTTTTATGAATAACATCAAGTGATATATATATATTTAAATATGCGCGTGTGTGTATGGTCAAAAAGATGATATACACAAAAACGATCAAGCTGATCTTATTCAAAGAGCAACTAGAATTCGACGATGACCATTATCAACATTGACGACGAGACGATGAACGACGGTGAGTTAGTTAGATGTTCGTTTAGAGGGGGAGAGACGTAGGGCGGGGAGAGTTATCATCGGAGAGCAAAGATCTGTAAGTTGGTGGGGGATTTTCTGTTTGATGGTTACTCTGGGGACGAGGTGATCAATACATTCAATTCGGTGGTTAATTCCACACCTGGTTCTCCGGTATGTCACGGACCGTCGAGCAATCGGGATTCCGTTCCTCAGTTGAGTTACCGTGGGGCTCTGTTGAAGTGCAAGATTGTGGGTGCATCCGTAAATCGTAGAGTGGAGGGTGGCGAGAATGGTAAGATTAGGATCAGTGTGGAGCAGAAACATTTTACCTTTGAAGTTGAGAGGTTGCAGAGTTGTAGTCTCGTGAGAGTGGTTGAAGCGAGATTCAAAGGGGGTTCTTGGCTATGGTTGTCACGGGAGGAAATCTTGTGGCTGGGGAAGTTAGTGGAGGGTCTTAGGGTGAACCAGGACAGAATGAGGGTGCTGGGTTCTCGTCGCGGTGGTCGGCAGGTCCTTTTGGTTGGGCTTAGAAGGAATAGGCGGGGTGATGTGTTAGTCGTTTTTGCGGCTGCCAATAATGCGAGGGGTAAGGTGCTTTTCTTCTCGTTGTTGGAGGGGTCTTGGTTGTTTGTGATTGAAGCTTGTTTTCAGGCTCTTGGCGGTGGGCAGAGTGGTGGTTCGTTTGCGCTCATTTTGGTCCGCGGTGTGAGATTATCTCATATGGAGGTCCCATTAAAATCGAAATCTCTCTGTTGTCGTCTCCTCCACGGTGAAATCCATCACTGGATTTTGTGGGTCCAGTTTGCGAGGATGGGTGGGTCTTGGAGCTATCAGGGATGCTGGAGCATCTCCTGTGTCTATTATTGGTTCAAGCTATCGCCGGTTTACTTGGGGGTCTCAAGAGAGCTGCTGGTGGCGATCAGGAAATGGTTCTCCCTCGGATGCGCTTTGCTGTTGGGGAACAGCGTGCGTGCCGCATTGCTCGTTCGTTATGGTTATTCGATCATAGTGCTTGGTTTGAAGTTTTCATTGAAATTGTGGTTGCCAGTGGGTGGCGATGTGGGGGAGAAGGTCGAAGAGGTGGTGGCGGTGGCGGTGGGTGGAGAAGACGAAGCTGAGGTGGTACCAGGTGATCCACGTGGATGTTTGATGTTGGAGAGTAGGGTCTTGGAGACAAGGGATGCAGGTGTAGGACGAAGTGGCGGCAGGGTTGGTGGTCACGATAAGGCATCGAAGGGGAAAGGTAAAGAGAAGATGGACTGCAGCAAAAATTCAATTTTCTTTCCAATTTCAGGCAAACAAGGCTCTGACAAAGGTAAGGTAGGTTTTGATCAACCTTTGACGAGGCGTATTGGGGAAGGAAATAACGGGTGGGCTGTAAGTGTTGACCATGGTGGTAGGCCCGTGTCCTTGGGTCCATCTCGCTGTGACTTAATGCCACCGGTTGGGGTCCTAGGAGGTGAAGGTATTTTGGCTAATTCGTCAAGCAGTGCAGTAAATAAGTGCGATGGGCTTTCTCCAGTATCGGGCCCTTTGAGGTTGTGGTCTGGTGGGCCGAATAAGGTCAGGGTGTTTTCCGCTGAGTTGTCCGAGTGTGGCTCAGCCCACAGCACTGCGGTGGGCTTGGACTGTCTAGTTTCTGGGCCAAGTTGATTTCAGCTTGCTTTTGGAGCTGGATCAAATTAGTTCTTCTTCTTCTAAGGCTTTGGACTCTTTCAAACATCATGTAACAGAACAACTAAACCTGTTACATAGAAAGTTTGATCACATAGCCAGTCAGTTGCTTTCGTGGAGAAGGCTTTTGTTGGGGGTCAATTGGGAGCGGGGTCGTATCGGAGATGGTGAAAGTGACGGAGGAGAGGGCTGCTGTTGGGGATGTGGCGATGCCGCGTGTCTTATCTGTTTCGCAGGTCTATTCGCGGAATATGGTAGAGGCGTTTCCACCTTGATCGAGGAGGGCGGCAATGTTGATAGTGATGGTGGTGATTTTGAAGCGATGGTATTTAGGGATGAGTTTGTGGCGAAGGCAGGAAGCAATTGTTTCGAGTTGGGTGCCTTAACCAAGCCTTCTCATGGGGTTGGTCCTACGTGTTTGGATCCCAAAAATAAGCGGGACATTGATGAATGCTTTGCTCTTCTTGGTGGGGGGTGTGGTTTTAAAAAAATTTCTTTTCCTTCCTCCTCTCTTCTAGGTCCATCCGTTTCAGGTATGCTGCGATCCTCGATCCGTAAGACAAACTCTTTGCCTTCTGTGTTTATACCTGCTCATTTTAGAAATAATTTTGTAGCCATTGGTGAGTCTGCTTGTATTGGACGGCCGTCTAAGCCCAGTGTGGAAGAGCTTTCAGTTTTTGACCAGCTTATTTCCCAATCTTATGCTTCTGTTGGGGTGCCGGGGGTGGGTGTACAGTGTGGTAAGAACCTTAGTGGGAGTGGAGAGGAAAGGGTATTGGGTAATTCCGTGGAGGTCGATCAGTTTGTATTGTATGTGATTGACCAAGTTCGTGGTCGGGATGGTAGTGTGGTGGCTGTTAGGGATGCGGTAAATTGATTTAGGTCTTTACATTCGGGTGGAGTCGATGTGTCCGATGAAAATCATTAGTTGGAACATTAGGGGTCTTGGTCGGGTGGAGAAAAAGAGGGCCGTTAAGGATTTATGTCTTAGGGCTAGACCGAATATATTGGTTGTGGTCGAGACTAAGAAAGAGGTTGTTAGCGCCAGTTTGATAAGAAGTTTGTGGGGTGATAGGAACAGTTGCTGGGAGTTTTTGCCGTCGGTGGGGGCTTCCGAGGGCTTTCTAGTTGTGTGGGACGTGGAGTCGGTGTCGGGAGGAGAGGTTTTCAGAGAGACTTATTCACTGTCTTTAAAGTTTAGGAGTTGTATGGATAACTTTTGGTGGGCTTTTTCTGCGGTTTATTGGTCGAATAGAGGTAGAGATAGGTCGTTTTTTTGGGCCGAGATTCATCATCTTCGATCCCTTTTTTTCGGTGCTTGGTGTTTGATTGAGGATTTTAATGTAACCCTTTTTGTCAGTGAGAAAAGCGGGGGGATTGTCCGGGTTACTAGAAGTATGAGGAAGCTGTCATCTATTCTTTGGGTGTCTGAGTTAGTGGATTATCCTTTGCAAGGGGGTAGCTTCACTTGGACGAACGAACAAACTCTAGCGGTGTGTTGTCGTCTCGATGGATTCTTGGCTTCGGTGGACTTGGATGCCCATTTTCCTTTGATCAAGCAGTGGTTGATGACTAGGACTATCTCGGATCATTGGCCTATTCAGATTTGTACGTCTATATGTTCGCGTGAGCCGTCTCCCTTCAGGTTTGAAATCATGTGGCTTTCTCATCCAGAGTTTCAGGTTTCCATTCAAGCTTGGTGGGGAGCGTGCTCGAGGGACTAGTCAAGGGTGGGAGGGGTTTAAATTACGAGGGCCTTGAGGATGTTAAAGGAGAAGCTTAAGGTGTGGAATAAGGAAGTGTTTGGAGACATTCGGCTGAAGAAAAATTGTTTTTTGGATAGAATCGGGGCGATTGATAAGGGGGAGGGGGAGAGGGTGTTGACTAGTAGTGAGGTGGAGGAGAGGAAGTCCACTAAGGTGGAGTTGGAGGGGATTTTGAACTTAGAAGAAATCAATTGGAAACAAAAGTCTAGGGTGACTTGGTTGAAAGAGGGGATGGTAATACTAGGTTCTTTCATAAAGTAGCAAATGGGAGAAGAGGCAGGAATGATTTGGAGCGTATTAAAATTGTGGATGAGTGTGTTGAGTCTTTTGAGGACATTATTGGTGCGGTGTCCGGATTCTATTCTAAATTGTATAAGTCGGAGAAAGCTTTTGATTTTGAACTGATTGGTAGAAGTGCGAGGTACTTAGGAGATAGGAAAAAGGGCGTGGATGGAGAGAGAGTTTGAGGAAGAGGAGGTCAAGGAGGCTGTTTGGGAGTTGGCAGGTGATAAGGCTCCTGGACCTGATGGGTTTACAATCAGTTTCTACCAAAGTAATTGGGATGTGGTGAAGGTTGACATCATGAAGGTGCTCAAGGAATTTTTGGAAGCAGGATTGTTCACAAGGTGACCAATTCGACATTCTTGGTGTTGATTCCTAAGAAGGCCGGGAATGAGGAGATCAAAGATTACCGTTCCATTAGTCTTATTATTAGCTTGTATAAGATTATTGCTAAAGTTCTTTCTCAGATTGAGGGATGCGATGCCGATTCTGGTATCTCAACAACAGAGTGCCTTTGTGAAGGATAGACATATAATTGATGGTATATTGGTGGCTACGGAATGTGTCGAGGAGCGATTTAGAGTCGGTGAACCCGGCTTGGTCATTAAGGTTGATATGGAGAAGGCTTATGATAGGGTCGAATGGGATTTCTTAGATCATATTCTTGAATGGATAGGCTTTGATGTGCGGTGGCGTAGGTGGATTGCAGGTTGCCTTAGGAGTGTGGGGTCTCTTTCCTTGTGAATGGGGGGGGGGGGAGTGCACGGGTTTATATCTTCTTCCATGGGTCTTAGACAGGGTGATCCGTTATCTCCATTTCTGTTTTCTCTATTGGGGGATGTTTTGAATTAGTTTATGGAGGTTGCTGAGCATAGGGGTATTATTAGAGGTTTTTGGGTGGGTAGGGAGGAGGTTGGGGTTTCTCATTTCCAGTTCGCAGAAAATACGATTATTTTCGTAGATGCTAAGGTGTCACAGGTTCAGGGAGTTAAATGTGTCCTGAGATGTTTCGAGAGGTTTCGGGATTGAAGGTTAACTTGGAGAAGTCGACTATTTCAAGGATTCATGTTGAGGATGTTGTGTTGGTCGAGTGTGTAGGGGTTTTTGGGTGTGGTATTGGTGTGTGGCCTGTGTCCTATCTGGGTCTGCTGTTAGGCGGTAACCCTCGGTCTTTAGCCTTTTGGGATCCGATCGTCGAGAGGATTGAGAAGCGGGTGGCTGTGTGGAAGAAGCAGTACTTGTGTTTTGGAGGTAGAATTACCCTTATTCAAGTTTCATTGGCCAATCTCCCGATTTATTATATGTCCGTCTTCCGTATTCCTAGGGTGGTGTCTTCTCGTATCGAGAAAGTTCATCGTACGTTTTCGTGGGAGGGAAATGGTGGTAAGAGAGACCATTTGGTTAGATGGGACACTGTATGTTTGGAGAGGGAGCAGGGAGGCTTGAACCTGTGAAATACTGTGGCCATAAATTCTTCTCTTCTTGCCAAGTGGCCTTGGCGGTTCAATACTGAACGGGATCACCTGTGGCGTAAGATTATTGTTCGTAAGTATGGTGTTCAGCAAAATGGCAGGGATATGAGTCTGTCGTCCCGGATTTATGCGGCTAGTCCGTGGAAGTATATTGTTGCGTTGGCCCCTTCTTTCTTGTCGTTGGTTCGATGGTCTGTTGGGGATGGTTCGTCTGTGTTTTTCTGAAGGTACCTTTGGTTTGGGGATGAGTCCTATTGCTCACGTTGCTCGAGGATTTATAGGATCGCTAGCTGTTAGTCTTCCTTGGTTTGCAAGGTTCTTTTTTGGTCTGAGTCTGGTCTAGTTTGGAACCTCCCTCTTCGTAGAATTGCTAGGGAGGCGGATTGTGTTGAGTTTTGTTCATTATTCGTAGTTGTCGGAAAGGTGTTTGTTGGCTTTGATAGGGGGACAGGAGGATCTGGACTCTTGATCCCGCAGGTGTCTTCTCTTGTCGTTCTTTCTTTAGCCAGTTTTGTCCAGATCGGGATGGGTCTCCGGCTTCCTTTCCAACTTGTTCCTTGTGGTCCCCGCTTATCCTTCCCAGAGAGTTAAAGCTTTCGCTTGGACCGCTTTACTTTATCGGATTAACACCGCGGATATGCTCTAACGTAGGAGGAGTTTTATGGCAATTTCTCCTAACATGTGTTTCTTGTGCAGAGCGGAGGAGGAGTCCCTGGATCATATTTTTATTCATTGCTCTTTAGATTTGGGGCTTTTTCTTTCGGTCGATCAGGAGGGTGTGGGTGCTTCCAGGGAGTATTTGTCAGTTACTTGAGCAGTGGAGTTCTCCGGGTCTTGCTGAGAGGGGCAAGATTCTATTTCTGATGGTTTTTCAGGCTGTGTTGTGGTTCGTGTGGAGGGAGCAGAACTAGAGGATTTTTCAAGATGTGGCGTTTTCGTCGTCGTGTGTTTTTGAGGGGATCTTGTCCTCTGTTGCCTCCTGGGCCTCGGTTCGGGGGCAGTTTTCTGGTTTGTCTGCGTCTGATATTGTGCGTGAGTGGCATTCGATCTCTTCTTGTGCTAGTCCGCCTCAGGCCCTCTCCGTTGCATTCGGCCCCTCTTCCGGTTGGCTGGGTGAAGATGTCCTTTGTAGCTTTCTGTCTAGCCATGTCCGGACCTTCGGGGATTGGTGGTGTGTTTCGGGATCAGGATGATAGACCTATTTCTGTTTTTTCTGGTCTGGCAGTGTCGACTGAGGTTGTGCGGACAGAACTAGTGGCTCTTGTGACTGGTTTGAGGTTTGGTCGAGCACAGGGCTTTCTGGATATTGGGATTGTGTGTGGCACTCCCCTTATTGTGGACTGGTTGGAGAGGCTCGATTTGTGCAGCTGGAGGGTCATACATTTGGTTCGGTTGGCGGTGTCTTTGGTTAGATGGCGGATCTTTTCTTTTCTTGTGGCACCTAGGGAGACTGATCAGTTGGTGGCTGATCTTGCGAGGAGAGGTGCTAGTAGGGTCTTTATGGTCTCAGGGGACTTGATTTTGGCCATGTTTTGATTTTTAGTGTCTTAGTTGTGCGTGCGGGCGTACATGTGTCGTGTTCTTTTTTCGGACCCCTGGTCCTTTTTATTTCTGTTTTGGTGCCACTGGTAGAGGTCTTCTCTATTGTGGTTGCTTTACCTTCTTCTCTTTATATCTATCTATCTATATATATATTCATGACTTGTCAAAAAAAAAAAAGGCAACTAAATAACCCAAGATGGGCGAAACAAAAAAAGCAGCTAATTAAACCCACCAAAGCATGTTCTATGCTTAAAGATCGAGCTGATTTTATGCAAGCGGACACGGTGGACGAAAGTAAAAATAACCTCACTCCCCACCCAATAACATGCCTCTGTAGGGACCCCACAAACAAACTTTCTCTATCCACCCCACCCCTGGCCAGAGAGTCTGCTACCCCATTCACCATTCTGGGAACACTTCTAAAAGATATATTTATGTCTTTAGCTAAATGTAGAGCAAGATTGCACAGGTGCCTGAATTTCCAAGAGGCACAAATGAGATGTCAACCAAGATATCACTCCGTGCAAGTCTCTTACCTCCAAAACTAAAAATCTGCAGCGTCTCACTAGTCTCAAACTGGTCACCAAAGCATAAACCTCTGCATGCTCTGAATCCCTGATTCAGCATGAGAACAATATAATGTGGTACTTAGAGATCAGATTTCAGAATGATAATGAATAATTCAAATAAATACAGCAAGCTATTCACACATAAGTTGCCAAAATCTTCTAATCAAGCATTAAAAGCTGATTCATAAGATAAAACCACAATCAAGAAGTGCAAAAGTCATGCAACGTCTAGAACAGTGGACCTAAAGGAAGCAAGTACTTCCTAACTAGCATAGGGTTCATTCAAAACTCAACTACAAGGTCAAATACCTAGCCTAGAACTTCAAATAAATTTTAGGCTTCAAAACACTATCAAATCAACAATTTATGGGGTTTATGAAGGTTTTAATGTTGCTGGAAATTTCAGCAACAACAAAAAAACTGTTTAGAAGTAGACGAAAATCCTAAATAAAAGGACTATTGCAATAAGAAGGCTATAACTGATGGGAAAGTATAAAAATAAGAAAATAGGATGATAAGTTTAAATAGGGGATCAATAACTAACCTTAGATCTGATGTTATCTTCAAACAAGAGAAGAAAACAGCTTTTAGATCAGAAAACTAATCAAAGTGAACTTACCAAAGAGAAGAGAAGTAAAAAAAAAAACTGTCTAGGAATCACTTCCAGGGGCTTCACACCCTCCAATAACAAGAACCAAGGTTTCCAAGCTTAGGAGACCAGAAAATAGCTTCTTTCATTCAAACGTATGTTCTTCTTTTGTAAAAAACAGCAACACCTTCCCTATATTGGAAGTGACACACAACCCTAGTAATAATATAAAGTAAATGTACAAAAATGTCCCCCACTTAAGTGAGTCTCTATAACTTCCTATTCTAACTTCTAGTAACATTAGAAAATAACTAAAGGGAAACAGTTCTAAATGACTAAACAAGAACTAAATAAATTAAAAGGACTATAAATTAAAAGAAAGACTAAAATAAACAAAGCAGTCTGTCCAAAGCAACCAATAACACTTCTCCAATGTGGAGTCTTCTAGATGTGTGCTCATGGGGTCTTCACCTCGATGTGTCACCTAGCTCAGTCATAAAGAAGGCTGAAAGTTTCTCCTCCCATGCCTTTGGTATACTCTAAAATTGGCTGAAGTGGTGATGTCCCTTTCAACTCTCACGGGGTGGGAAGACCTTGACTCTGGTGAGATAAGCTGGTGAAACTGATCAAGCAAATCAGGATCTAGACGTTGAAACTCGGTCTCGGTGATCCATAAGTAGGACGATGCTTCCACTTGATGAGATACTTTTGATAGCCCTCACGTAGGGTGGAAACCACTTGGTGATCTAAGACATTTTCAACCTCTTCTTTCCTCTTCAGTAAGATGGGGGAGGTATTGGTTGTCGAAATTGAACAATTGGTGGCAACGATGAACTGGTAGATCGGAAAGTGGGGGTGAAAAGGGTTCAAAGGTGGTGTTGTAGTGTCTTGAGAAGGCACAAGATCTTCCACATTAAATGTTGAACTAATACCCATATCAGCAGGAAGATCCAACACATATGCATTAGGGCCATCCCATTGCAAGATCTTGAATGGACATGCACTGCGGGATTGTAGCTTCGTAGAAGTTCCTTATGGGAAACGCTCAGGCCTTAGGCGTATCATCACATAATCCCCAACTAGAAAATATTTAGACCTACGATGAGAATTAATTGCCAGTTTGTATTTTTCATTATTTGTTGTTATTCTTTGTCTGATCTCTTTATGCAACTCATGAATGTGATGTGCAAAATTCTTTGCAGACTTTGAAGGTCTAGATGTGACAGACATAGGGATGAGATCTATAGGTTACCTAGGCTTGTAACCATGCACAACTTCAAATGGACTTATGCTCGTGTCCTATTGATTGAACTATTTGATGCAAGTTTTGTTGTATCTATGATCAAGTCCCATGATTTGACATTTCCACCCACTAAACATCGTAGAAGATTTCCTAGACTCCTTTTTATCACTTTTGTTTGACCATCGGTCTGCGGGTGGTATGCAGTGGAAAATTGAATTCTAGTACCCATCATATGCCAGTGTCTTTCAAAAGTAACTTGTGAAACGTACATTCCTATTAGACACTATTGATTTTGGCAACCCATGAAGACAGACAACCCCCTGAAAGAATATCCTTGCCACTTTGCAGCATCGAAAGTTTTGAAGCAAGGGATAAAGTGAGCTATTTGTGAAAAATGGTCCACTACAACAAAGATGGAATCATCCTGCCTGCTAGTCTCAGGAAGCCCAAGCACGAAATCCATGGAAATGTCTTGCCATGGAGCATGTGGCACTAGCAATGGGGTGTAGAGACCTGTGTTTTGCTTTCTGTGCTTTGCCAGTTGACAAGTTCTGCACTGCCCGATAGTTTTGGCTACGTTTTGCTTGAGACTAGGCTAATAGAACCTATCTACCACAAGGGCAATGGTTTTGTCTCGATCAAAATGTCCTGCCACTCCACCAGCATGGAGTTTCCATACAAGAAAGTCCCTAAGAGATGGTACGAGGAATATAAAGTTTGTTGCCTTGGAACAAAAAGCCATCATATAATACAAACCCACTGTCACTATGATTTGGATTTTGAAGGACAGCAATGTAGTTCCCCAAAACTAGGACACGAGGAGTGCTCTTCTTTTATCTTATCGAAGCTGACTACTTCTACACTTATAGAATGCAATAAAGTGAGTCATTTGCTCAAAGCATTTGCTGGCTTGTTCTCAATCCCTGATCCATGTTTGAGAAAAAATGTATACTCTTGAAGCTTTTCAACCCACTGGGCATGTCATGGATTTAACTTTTTCTGGGAATTGAGATATTTTAAAGCCTCGTGATCAGAAAACAAGACAAATTCCTACGATAAAAGATAATGCCTCTAATATTTTAATGCTTGCACTACCGCATAGAATTCCTTGTCATAAGTAGAGTGCTTTTTCCTTGCACCATTCAATTTCTCACTGAAATATACAATGGGGTGACCTTCTTGGCTTAAAACTCCGCCAATACCAACTCTGGATGCATCACATGCAACCTCGAAGACTTTTGAGAAGTCTGGGAGGCGCATCATATGTGCTTCCGTCATCCTCGTTTTAATCTCTTGAAAAGCCTTTGTTGCGGCTTTAGTCGAATTGAATTCCCCTTTTTTTATGCAATCTGTAAATGGGGCCATAATGGAACTAAATCCTTTAATGAACCGTCGATAGAATGTAGCCAGATCATGAAAGCTACGAACATCGTGTATGTTCTTCGGTTCAGGCCATTGCACAATAGCTTTGACCTTTTCAGGGTCTGCAGACACTCCCTTTGAAGACACAACAAACCTTAAGAAGATAACATGTTTTGTCATAAAGGAGCACTTCTTTAGGTTTATGTAGAGCTTCTTTTGTCTTAGGATTCCACAGACTTGCCTTAGATGAGTGAGGTGTTGTTCCTTGGTTTTGTTGTAAATCAAAATGTCATTCGAAGTACACTACCGGGAACTTGCCCATAAAAGGTCTCAACACTTGGGTCATTATTCGCATAAATGTACTGGGCGCATTTGTTAACCCTGAAGGCATTACCAACCACTCATATAGACCATCCTTGGTCTTAAAGGTAGTCTTCCACTCGTTGCTTGGACGAATGCAAATCTAATGGTAGCCGCTCTTCAGATCAATCTTAGAAAATATGGTGACTCCAGACATCATGTTCAGCATATCGTCAAGCCTTAGTATGGGAAACCGATACTTCACCGTGATCTTATTTATTTCCCTGTCGTCCACACACATTCTTCATGACCCATCCTTCTTACATGTGAGGAGTGCAGGAACGACACAAGGACTGAGGCTCTCTCTGATGAACCCCTTTCGTAGGAGTCATCCACTTGCCTCTTTAACTCTGCATGTTCAATGGTTAATGAGTCATCTTGTAATGTGGGAGATTTGGCATAGTCGCTCCTAGGACAAGATCAATTGCATTACTGGATATCACGCATTGGAGGGAGTATTAGGCAGATCTTTAGGGTAGAAATCCTGAAATTCTTGCATTATTGGAACTACTTCTGGTAGCTCCATTTCAGGTTCTGGACGGGGCTCTCTCACAACAAGAGCGTAGACAAAAACTACCTCTTTTGCTTCCCTTTTGAATTCTTTGGTGTTGATGATATGACGAGCTTTTGTTTGATATTCTTTCTTATTCCCACTCTTCTTAACTTCTGCCTTTGCAGTGGTGGTAGACTTAGGGGTAAGAGGGGTTCAACTTGATTCTTTTACCCTCATGATTGAAAGCACAGGTGTTCGATCGACCATAAATGGTGACATCATAATCGTACAACAATGGTCTACGCAAATTATTTTGTCCCACATCCATCGGCACCACCTCACACCATGGAGTCTTTATAATAAGAGAACTGAATCGGTATAAGACATCTCTGAGATATAGGAATCAATGATGTATCAATCCACGCAACCTGGTAAGGCTGAGGGTGGGTTATTGGTGTCAGGCCTAGACGGGAGACTGTACTGGAGGAGACAACATTGGTGCAAATCCCACTGTCTATGATGGCCTTACAACTTTTATCTCCGCACATTGCATAAGTGTGGAATATGGAGTTCCTACGCAATCATCATTTTCCTTCATATGAGCAAGAGCACATCTCACAATTGCTATATGATGGGTCTCAGCGGGGGTCTGCTCCACTAAAACATGGGTCTGCCTAACACAAGCTAGTTGACTGCCATCTTCCTCCACTTCCTCATCACTAGGGACCCTCTCAGGTTCATAAACTTCCTCCTCAAAAACCCCTTCATATTCTTCCTCATTGCCCTCCATTAACAAGCTTTTGTTAGACTCTTTGGTGGGACACTGGCCAGCATAGTGACAAAATTCCTAGCATCTGAAACACGTAATGGGAGTGTTTCCCTTTGGAGGTCCACCAACTAGAGTCTTTCCCTTGTTATCTCTAAGATTGGAGGATGTACTAACATCAGTCCTAGGCGAATGGTGTCCAAAAACAGCCCTATACCCAGAATGTGTGGGCCTAACTGATGCCTCACGGGACTCAAATCACCTAACCTCAGAGAAACGTAGATATCACTTTAACTCGGGAAAGATGTAATAAGTAAGCATCATCCAAAGAGTTGACATGATGGGGAATCAGCTCTTTTTGGAGCTCAGGCCAAAGACCAGTAGTAAACCTAGTGAGAGTCACCAAAGGATCTTCTTGTACATTGTACCTTAGCATGAACTCATCAAATTTAGTAATATAATCCTGAACAGTCATTGATCCTTGGCGTAAGGTCTGCCATTGACGTAAGAGACTCTCAAGATAAGTTAGAGGAAGTTATTTCTCCTTAAGCTTCTCCTTCATCTCTTCCCAAGTAACAACAATGGGTGCTTGGTTTGCTCTTTCTAGCCTTCTCTCTACATTAGTCCAGTAGAGTTTGGCTTGCCCAATCAACTTTATTCTGTCAAATCGGACCTTTCGATTTCTAGACATATCATACCAATTGAAGTAGTGGTCCATGTCTGAAAGCCAGTCAAGGGATGGTGGGTTCAAGTCGACCATCAAAGCTAGGTGCTTCAACTTTTACAGATCTAAGCACCTGATCACATGGATCATAATGATCCTGGTAATTTTCATGTTGAAAGTGTGGTGCTGGTCTGCCTAAATCCTTCCCTTTAAAACCTCGACCTCTGCCTCGACCATGGATATGAAAGCCATTCTTATCAACAGACTCTAGGTCAAACTATAATGGTTCACTGGTTGATCAACTTGGGCATTCATTGGGTTATCCTGCACATTCCGGTTTGCTTGCAAACTAGCCATTCTTTAATTCAGAGAATTCACGTCGGTGGACAAGGCAATTAGTTGAGCAGAAATCTGCTGCAGGAGTTGATTGTTATTAAGTTCCATCTCTAATGGGGGTAATGGGTGACTGGGATGATATGAAGTACCATTACGCATGGGCATGCACAACCAAGGGGACAAACAGACTTCTAGACTCTCTTAACTAAATGTGATGCACTAAAGACAACTACATGATGCCTATACCTATTTGCAAGGACTCGAGTAGAGGAACCCTAGGAAGAGAAGACTAAGAATAGACCCTAACTGGGATCATGCTCTGATACCAAATTTGATGCAGCATGCATGAAAACAATGTAATGTGGAACTTAAAGATCGGATTTCAGAATAATAACAAATAATTCAAATAAATACAGACAACTATATGATGCCTATATGATGCCTATTTGCAAGGACTCGAGTAGAGGAACCCTAGGAAGAGAAGACTAAGAATAGACCCTAACTGGGATCATGCTCTG
>JAUPMG010023284.1:0-15036 GCA_031762675.1 Pachysandra terminalis | reverse complement strand
GAATCATGGGACTGTGCCCATGTGATTGCTGAATTGAATATATGCCTGTGAATCATTGTGTGAATGCATTAATTAAATGACTTGAATACTATGAGTTGCATATGGACTGTCTCGCTGTAATAGCCCAGTCTGATATCCCATGTGATACCCCTAGGTTTAGGCTATCACATGAGATGACTTGACTTGTTGACTTTTGTTGTCTTATGAGAGGACCATGTTGTATATGCCCAAGCTGAGAAAGAACTCTATGTTGGTATTCCTTTACAGACTTGTGATACGATGATTCCCAAGGATTAGCACATTGGTGCGGCTTGGAAGAAGATTGAATCGTGAATGCTTGATTCCCTGAGGGCCTACTCATGCTGGTGAAAACCTCAGGAGAATACAAGATGGTTTCCAAGGATCGGCACACTGGTGCGGCTTGGAAGATAATGAATCATTGACATACCTATTGTTGGAATGTGAATATGTATGATTCCCTGAGGGCCTACTCACATTGGTGAAAACCTCGGATTATTTACCCATCATCAAAAATAAGTGGGGGGATTGTGCCTCCTTGGTTGAAAACCCATAAAACTATGCTATACACAGAATAATCCTCCCTTAGCCTTGAATACGAGGATGAAGTCACACTAGTGGGACATCTTGGATAGTCGTATTGAGATCATGTGGGAACTTACTATATTTCACATACCATACAGCGCCCTCCTTGCACTTGCATTGCATATTTTCTGTTGATATTACTTTAAGTATCGAGTGTATTACACACTTGATCTAATTTCCATATAGAATTAGGCACGTGGATACTATGATGTGGACATGTGACTTAATATCAAATGAGGTTGGGAGAGAACAATGTATTGTGTTATCTCTGTTGTTTAATATTTCACCACTGTATGCATAGATGTTATCTTTGTCACATTATATTTATTATTTGTTTTTTTTCTCATAATATTGGGATATCAGTAAATACCTTGCATTGAAGGATTGCTCATCCTGGCTTTCCAGCTTATTTTTGTTGAATTATATCTTTTCAGGTCTTGGAGCTCGGTCACGAAAAGGGAGCCTGGGAATGGGTATAGAAACCTCGATTTAGTTGTAGAATCGTACTAGAATTAAACCTTCCCTTTTTAATCTGTAATAGATTTAGCTTTATATTTTTGTTACTTATATCTTACTAGAACTGTTATTTACTTCCGCTTATGTTTTGACCATTGCTATCCACTCCCATAGAAATATGGGGTGTGAGTTACGAATTAAGCTTGAAATCTCAGAATTTGGATTTTCTGGTTTGGTTCGTGACGGTAGGAGACTTAGTCCCTAGTGGAGTCACCAAAATGTAGTGGGTGGTTTTGTGAATTTTCACCAAGTATGATATTACTGATCAACGAGAACCTAAATCAACGAGTGACCGTATCCCGTCTCTAGAAGAATTGAAGAGTATGACTAAGTGACCGTCTCATACGGGTCGAACCAAGCTAAGGAAAATAGCAGGCGAAAGTGTAAAAGATTCTCCAACCCCTAGGACTCTAATTGGGATTATGACTGAACCTTTTGTAGACTTGCAGGGATCAAGTCAGACGTAGTTCAATGTGTCTGGTAATTTTGGCAAAGGTCTCCCCCTTTGTGATTTCTCCTCTTCTTTTTTTATCATTCTATTTCCAGGAAAGTGAGCCTCTATTTATAGAGTTTTGGAGAAACGTTAACTGCAGTTAGAGTTCCCAACCACAGATTCTGATGGTGGTAAAGCGTTTACCTGGGGCAGTACACATTGCGTACCCCAGTCTCATAAGTGGACCAATCATAAGTCGTTTTGTTGAATTACAGGTTTATCATTGAGAAAATGTGACACAGCCTATAACCCCAATACGGCCAAGTGTTGGCGAGCCTCACGCCCCCTCGATATGGGCATTGGCGATCAATACATATTCATGGTAAAGAAAGCTGTTTAGCCTTGGCGTCATAGAGATTGTCCAGTCTTGACACCCTCGAGGCTATTAGTCTTAGTACTATTGAGGTCCTCTAGCCTTAGTACTTTCAAGACTGTGTGACCTTCTACGTCGTCAAGATTCCCTCTAGATGGAGGCTTTCCTTTTACGTCGTTGAGGTTCCCTCTAGATTAAGGTTATGGTATCACCTTCTACGTCTTAGAGCATCGCTCTAGATGAAGGCAGTATCTCCTTCTACGACTTAGAGCATCGATCTAGACGGAGGTAGTATCTCCTTCTACATCTTGGATCATCGCTCTTAAGTGGAGGTATGTATTCCTTCAAAGTCATCGAGCATCACTCTAGCCGGAGTTAGTATCTCCTTCAACGTCGTTGAGCATCGCTCTAGACGGAGGTAGTATCGCCTTCAACGTCGTCGAGCATCGCTCTAGACAGAGGTAGTATTGCCTTCAACATCGTCAAGCCTCGCTTTAGACGGAGGTAGTATCGCCTTCAACGTCGTTGAGCATCGCTTTAGAAGGAGGTACTATCGCCTTCAACGTCGTCGAGCATCGCTCTAGATGGAGGTAGTATTGCCTTCAACATCGTCGATCCTTGCTCTAGACGGAGGTAGTATCACCTTCAACGTCGTCGAGCCTCGCTCTAGACAGAGGTGGTATCGCCTTCAACGTCGTCGATCATAGCTTTAGACGGAGGAGTATCGCCTTCAACGTCGTCAAACGTCGCTCTAGACGGAGGTAGTATTGCCTTCAATGTCCTCGACGGAGGTAGTTTCGCCTTCAACGTCATCGAGCCTCTCTCTAGACAGAGGTAGTATCGCCTTCAACTTCGTTGACCCTCACTTTAGACAGAGGTAATATCACCTTCAATGTCGTCAAGCCTCGCTCTAGACGGAGGTAGTATCGCCTTTAACGTCTTCGAGCCTCACTCTAAACGGAGGTAGTATTGCCTTCAACGTCCTCGAGCATCGCTCTAAACGAAGGTAGTATTTCCTTCAACGTTGTCGAGCCTCGCTCTAGATGGAGGTAGTATTATTGTGAAGTACCTATTGACATTAGCTTCATTACATATTAATTATGTAGTGTTGATTATCCTGTGATTCATGTGATAAAGGGTCATCATGGTAGCACACTACCTTCTCCCTATATTTATGTTTCGGCTGTACCTTCCTTGAACAAGTTCCCCGAACCGACCAGGGTTCTTCAATAGAAAGTTCCTGAGGGTTCTACCCCTCGGTATCAATGGGGGCCTTACTACGTGTCGTTCATAGTCCTGACACGTGGCAGTCTATTATTGGGCTTTTTTCCCTTACCATTTTCCATATCTACAATATAGTAACTGCTCATTTTGTATTTACAAATTGGATTTTACAAAAAAGAATACTAAGTTTTAACATGCTTGAAACCCCACATTCAAGAGCACACATAGCTTCTGCTATTCTTGATGTTTTAATGAAATATAAAATATATGACAAACTTATATCTATAACATTAGATAATGCAAGTATAATAATGTAGTTGTAGAAATATTAAAAAAAACAATTATCTCTTTGTCTCAACAAAAAAATTTTCATGTTCGATGTGCTTGTCACATAATTAATTTAGTAGTACATGACGGTTTAACCTTAATCAAACCACATATAGATATTATTAGAGAATGCATTGCTTTTCTATGTAGTTCACGTCCAAGCAACAAGAATTTTATGAGTTGTGTAAAACTTATATTACGAAAGCTAAAAAAATTCCTATAAATGTTAAAAATCATTGGAATTCAACATTTGTAATGTTAGAAAGTGTATTAGAATATAAAGATTTAATTACTAAATTTTGTAGATTAAAAATGCCTGATTGTCGTTTGACTGATTCAAATTGGAATATAGTTGGTATATTTAAAACTTTTTAAAAATATTTAATGGTTGTACAAAATATTATCTGGTAGTTATTATCTAGCTTCTCTTAAAAATAATATCATTTTTATATAACATAAGCTGTGTTCTTGCAACATACAGAAATAAACCCGATTTTAAAAATATATGTGAAAAACTGGAGCATAAATTTTTAAAGTATTGGAAAGATATTCCCTTATTATATTTTGTTTATCAACTATAATGAACCCTCCGATTAAACTTATAGGTTTAACACAATTATTAAATGAATTCAGTAAAAAAAATGCAACTTAATAAAGAGGTTAATATCGATAGTGAAGATACTATTGATATAAGCAACTCACCAACATTAGTTGATATTAATGAAATTAAATCATTACTTAAACAACTTTTTAACGAATATCAATTACAATTAGGTAATAATATTACATCAATGGTTCGAACACCTCCACTAATACATAAATCTAATCCATCTTTTAATATACTACACAATATCGATTTAATGGAAAACCAATCAATGAGTGGTAGTAGTAGTACATATTTAGAATTATCACTTTACTTAAGACGCCAACATATTAACTTTTAGTAATACAGAGAAATATGATAATTTTGATTGTTTGTCCTGGTGGAAAACAAATATAACTCAATATCCTATGCTTTCCACCATGGCTCGTGATCTACTAACGGTTCCAGTGTCTACAGTGGCTTCGGAATTAGCTTTTAGTGTAGGTATAGTGACCCGTGTCTTTAAATTTTAATTAATATAATTTAATTATAATTAACAATGAAAATCCTTTGTGGATTGTGTATCTAAATAATTGAAATTAGAAGAATTTATAATTACAACAAACATAGGGCTCATTATGTAATATTAGAAACAATGGGTTCACTTAAGTTATTTTAAAACCTTATGGAATAGGGTTTGTTTTGGGCGTATAAGACAAGGGGGATGGAGGTGTCCATGAACCGATTCATTAGAGGGTAGTTTAGACCTTCCTTTAAACATAATTTGAATTAGGAAGTTATGGATAGAGATGGGAGGAACTAATTCTCTCCACCTTCTAAAGAGGACACGTGTAAGCATGGGAAGGTTTCCATAACATGTTCCCTTGCTTTAGTGTACCCGATTAGGGGACATAATACTAGATCTGAGAAAGGGTTTTGCTGTAGAGAAAAAGAAGAGAGAAAGGAAGAAATCTGGGTTGAAGGAAAGAATGAAAAGGAAGAAGAAGAAGAAGGAAGAGGAAGTGGTGATCTGCTAGTGCTGGAAAACCTGCAGAGATCATATCTAAGAAGAAGAGGTAGGGATTCCCATCGATTTTACGATAATCATATTCATGGATCTTAGCAATGCTATATCTATAGATTGGAATGCATGATTAAATGGTGTTGAATCTCACGTGTATAATCCTATTTTAATTATTAGGTTTATTTGTGAGCATTCCTATGAGTTAGGAACACAACGCAACACGTTTTATAGGTCTCACTGAGCATTCCTCCAAATTTAAATAATTTATTTAATATTTTTATATGATTTCCCAATGAGTTAGGAACACAACGCAATAAGTTTGAAGCGATTCTGACTATTATAGAATTAATTATGGCCAAAACACCAAACTACTGTCAAAGCTGAAACTGGCCTCGGCAAGTAGCTCGGTAGATGCCGAGACATCGGCCGAAAATCCCCATAAAAAGTAGCTCTTGGGACAATCTACCGAGCCTCAGTATAACATCTACTGAGCATATACTGAGGCATCTACCGATCCCCAAATGGATTCAAATTTTAGGGAAAGTTCCCTTGGGGTGTTGTACACGTGTGTATGAGGTTGGTTTGTGTACAAAAGTGATGATTATGGTCAAATGTTAAAAAGTGTATGATAAGGCTGAAATTCAAGAAAATAGGGCAGTCCTAGATGAGATATAAGGATATTTTGACTTTAATGAGTTGGACATAGATATTGGACTATAAGGTAGGATTGGGATGGTTAGAAATGTCTACATAGGAAATTGAGTGGTTTGAGTGGTGCTTGTAGCATTCACTGTTTTGACTTGTGCTTGATTCTAATGATGATTTATATGATGTATGAGGGTACTAGGAGTATCCATAATTTATGAATGATTGATTATGATGTATGGATTGTATTGTTTAGATTATGTCTGTGTAAAGATGTGTTTCCACCGTGGGTGAAAGTCCCTAAATGAATGGTATTGTATACAGGTGTATTTCCACCATGGGTGAAAATCTCTAAAAGAATGGTACTGTGTACAGGTGTATTTCCACCATGGGTGTAAGTCCTTAAAAGAATGGTAGTACAGGTGTGTTTCCACCGTGGGTGAAAGTCCTTAAAGGAATGGTATTGTGTACAGGTATGGTGAAAGTCCTTAAAGGAATGGTACTATGTACAGGTGTATTTCCACCGTGGGTGAAAGTACTTAAAGGAATGGTACTGTGTACAGGTGTGTTTTCACCATGGGTGAAAGTCCTTAAAGGAATGGTACTGTGTACAGGTGCATTCTACCGTGGTTGTAAGTCCCTTAAAAAATGAAATGGTGCATTCTACCGTGGGTGCATCTCCATATGTTGACTTGTTTGTACTTGTGGTGTGCTTATGTTTGGGCCGTATTTGTTTGGCATGGTGGATGTCACGCCCCAAATCCGAGATATAGGATCTCGAGGATTCCAAGGGAATACCTTCGGATCCACCACATGGATGCGGATAACCAACCACAATACTTAACCAACATCCTAGTTAATCAGAGTCTTAAAATCGAAATTAGTAGAAGTCTTAAATTAAATCAAATTGTAGCTCAACTTGAGTCTGTTAAGCTAATGACCCACATAACTAAAATAAAATATAATCTATTACAAGTTCACGCCCACTAGGGGTCAAAACCAAACTCATAAAAACTAACATTAAAAATGTCAATCAAGTATCTGAAACAAGAGAAATCTCCTCTCCAAGCCGCAAGTCAACCGAACTGATTACCTGTTTCATTTTAAGGGTCAGCTGAAGCCTTGTAGAGAAAACCAATGAAATTTCAATAATTATCTTCATGCATACATAACAACACAATTAATTCATGCAAATTCGATCATCAAGTAATACCACAGTCAAATGTATTAGCATGCTCATCATCATACTAAATCTCACATATTAAATAGATATATTAAATTCAACATGGCAATCTCATTTTACTTTGAAAACCACACAAGTAATCAAATCATATCATATCAATTGTTCACATGGTTCCACCATGATAAATCATAGGGCACACATGATCCCATCATGCAATCCAGCCCAATCCTCATAGTCCCACTATGTCAAAATATAACCCACATAATCTCATCATGTTCTACACATAATCTACATAGTTCAACTATGTATCACAACAAACATCCACATGGTCCCACCATGTAACACAGGGAAACAAGTATCGCATAACAAACACTTAGTCTCACTATGTTCACAAACAACCACATGGTCCCACCATGCTACAATCAGTAACCACATGGTCCCACCATGCTACGACCAATAACCACATGGTCCCACCATGCTACGACCAGTAACCACATAGACCCTCCATGCCAAACAAATACGGCCCAATCGCAAACACAGCACAAGCATAAACAAGTCACATATGAAGATGCACGAACAATCACTTCAATCAACATGTGCAATGCAATGCAAGTGGTATGATGCAATTATGAAATGAGGATGATGTGCAATGCAATGTGGGGGTAATTAGGCCTAGCCCAATCACGTGCTCAATCAATCTCACGACCATTCAACACATTCTTTAAGGGACTTGCACCCAAGGTAGAAAGCCACCATTTCTATTCTTTAAGGGACTTGCACCCACGGTAGAATACACTAATAGACCACCCATTCCTTTAGGGACTTTCACCCACGGTGGAAACACACATTTACCATTCATTTAGGGACTTTTTCCCATGGTGTAAACACACCTATACCATTCCTTTAGGGACTTTCACCCACAATGGATATACACCTGTACACAGTACATTTCCTTTAAGGACTTTCACCCACGGTGGAAATACACCTGTACACAGTACCGTTCCTCTAAGGATTTTCACCCACGATGGAAATACACCTGTACACGAACATAATCCAAACCATACAACACAAACTATCATTCACAATTGTGGATACTCCCAATACCTTCATACATCATACAAATCATCATTAGAACCAAGCATAAGTCAGAACAATGAATGCTACAAGCACCACTCAAACCACTCAATTTCCTATGCAGACATTTCTAACCATCCCAATCCTACCTTGTACTCCAATATCTATATCCAACTCATTAAAGTCAAAATCTCCTTATATCTCATCCAGAACTGCCCTATTTTAATAAATTTCAGACCTTCTCATACACTTTTTAATATTCGGCCATAACCACCTCTTTTGCACACAAACCAACCTCATAGGCACGTGTACAACACCCCAAGGGAACTTTCCCTTTAATTTGACCTCATTTGGGGCTCGGTAGATCCTCAGTATCTGCCAAGGTTCCTACCGAAAATCTCGGTAGATCATTTATCGAGCCTCCGTAAATTATCCCGAGAGCATGAATGTTTCTCGAATTTTCGGTAGTTTTCTCGGCATCTACCGAGAGTCCTACCGAATGTGAAATTCAACTCAGAATTTGGTTTTTCTTCTACGACTTCATGCCCATAATCTCAAATACCTATTTTATAGCTCTAAACCTCAACTATCAACTTCTAATAATTATACAAGTACTCATGACCTAACATATCAAAATATAACTTATACAAATAGATCTACACTACACAACAGTCAACATACTAGCATAAATCTCATAAATTATAATTATATCATAAGAACATGTAAGATCATCATAAATACAACAAACTTAGATTTAAGCATGCTAATCAAACAAGCATCCAATCATGATATTCATTCAACTCTCATTCTATAAGATTACTAATCAAATCATGCTTCAAATCAAGAGATCATGCATTCAAAACTATACCTATAGCATTGTTATGATCCATGACCATGATTACCGTAAAAATGATGGGAATCCCTACCTCTTTCTTCCGGGTTTCTATTCCAGCATAATAGAAGTCGTCCTCTAGCTTCTCCCATCTTTTCAAGACTTGTTTTATCAAGGTCTTATTTCCCTTGTCTTCCCCTTCATCACCTTCTTCATCCTCACTCTCCTCGTGCCCATCATATCCCACTTCTTCTTCCTCTTCTTCTTCTTTCTTCTTCATAGCTTTTCTAACCTTCTTCTTCCTATAGTATATTTTTTCCTTCTTTCTCTCTTTTTCTTCTTTCTCTTTCTTCCCTCTTGGTCTCCTCATTCTTTCTCATTTTCTGCAAAGCCAAAACCAGAATCCTCTCTTCCTTCCTCTGTTTTGGATGTATGAACTAGGGATGCTCTCTCTCTCTCTCTCTCTCTCTCTCTCTCTCTCTCTCTCCTCCCTTCCTAGTTTCTAGGAGTTTTAATCTTAATGGAACAATATTCTCTTGATTATCCAGAATTCAAATTTGACTTTTGAATTTTCAAATGAAAGGATCGACCATGTTTGTTTGTGTTGGTTTTTCCTTAATTAACCCCATTATTGATCTTAATTACTAAATTAGGCATGTTCTAATTGGATTCTGATTGGATTCTAATTGGATTCTGATTGGGTCTTAGGCCAAATCTAAATTTAAGATCCATGTTAGGCTCGAATTAAAGATCCAGGCCCAATTCCAATTAATTTGTATTTAATTACATAAGTTAGCCAATTACTTTTCATAATTATTAATTAGTCCAGTTCAACCACAAGCTTTACATATAATCCCAGTGATGAAATTAGTAGAATAATTAGAATTAATTTAGTAATCACCTAGCAAGGTCCGGGTCATTACAGTGGGACCATGTGGTTACTGGTCGCAGCATAGTGGGACTATGTAATGTTTGCTTGGAATGGTTGGATCATGTTGTTGTTTGTGAACATAGTGGAACTATGTGTTTGTTATGTGATACTTGTTTGTTTGTGTTACATGGTGGGACCATGTGGATGTTAGTTATGGCATAGTGGGACTATGTATTTGCTTGTATTACATAGATGAACCACGAGTTGTTTTGTGATACATGGTGGGACCATGTAGTTTATGTGTAGAATATGATGGGATCATGTAGGTTATATTTTGACATAGTGGAACTATGAGGATTGGGCTAGAATGCATGATGGGATCATGTGTGCCATATGATTTATCATGGTGATACCTTGTGAACAATTGATATGATATGATGTGAATCCTTGTGTGGTTTTCAAAGTGAAATGAGATTTTCATGTTGAATGTGATATATCTATTTAATATGTGAGATTTAGTATGATGATGAGCATGTTAATACATTTGACTGTGGTATTACTTGATGATTGAATTTGCATGAATTAACCGTGCTGTTATGTATGCATGAAGATAATTATTGTAATTTCGTTGGATTTCTCTACAAAGCTTCGGCTGATCCTTAAATTGAAACAGGTATTCAGTTCGTTTGACTTACTGGCCTGGAGAAGAGATTTCCTTTGATTTCGTTCTTGACATTTTTATGTTGATTTTTATGAATTTGGTTTTGACCCCGAGTGAGCGTGAACTTGTAATAGATTATATTTAATTTTATTTATGTGGGTTTTTAGCTAAACAAACTTAAGATGAGCTACAGGTTTGAATTTAATTTAAGACTTCTGTTGATTATGGTTTTAGACTCTGATTAACTAGGATGTTGGTTAAGTATTGTGGTTGGATATCTGCGTCCACGTGGTGGATCCGAAGGTTATTCCCTTAGAATCCTCGAGATCCTATATCTCGGATTTAGGGCATGACAGCAGGTGGAAGAGTGGTGGACAAATATCAAGGAAGATTATTACCAGAGACAGTGGAGTATTGTATCTGCTTGAAGGATTGGTTCGATGCAGAAGATAGGACACAAGACAAGCTTGATTTGAATTCACTTGAAGTAAGTTTGAAAATTTAGAACTTAATTTGTAAATTTTTTTTATTTTCGCTCAATGTAATTTTTAGTTGTATGTTTGGGGTTATAGTTTGTAAATAACTGCAAATGATAGATAGGTGAGTTGGTGCCAACCTAATTGGGATGTACTCATAGTATAGTGATGCAGTTATCAACCCAAACCCTTTGTACAATTTTGAATCAATAAATAAAATGAGAGTTTTTCTTTTCATGTGCTCATATCATTGTTCACTTGTATTTGTTAAGTAATATTAGTATTTAGTTGTAAATAATTTATAACATATAAATTTTCTATAAGTTCTATTACATAAACCTTTAAAGTTTTATAAGATTTTATAAGTTGTAAATTAACTTGTAAGGTTTTACAAGTTTTATAAGTTTAAACATATATGTTTTTAACTAGTTTTTATAAATTTTTATGAGTTTAAAGTTATATTTTTATAAGGTTTTGCAAGTTTTATAAATTTAAACTTATATTCTTTATAATTGTTTTATAAATTTAATTTATATATTTGTTTATGTTTTTATAAATTTTTATAAGTTTTACATAAGTTGTAAATATTATTTTTTCACTTTAGATAGATTTTTATATAAATATTATAAATTGTGAATAATTTTTAACTTATAAAGTTTTTATAAGTTTTATATAAACATTTTAAGTTTTATAAGTTATAAATTAACTTGTAAGGTTTTACAAGTTTTTATAATTTTTTATAAGTTTTATAAGTTAAACTTATGATTTTATAAATGGTCATAATTTTTTATAAGTTTAATTTATAAATGTTTTAGGTTGTTACAAGTTTTCATAAGTTTGATAAATTTAAATTAATATTATTTATAATTTTTTAAAAGTTTTATATGTTTTTTTAATAGATTTTATAAGTTTAAATTTGCAATTTTTTAAGTTTTTTAATATTTTTTGTATTTGTTTTAAAGAAAAATCATATAGGCGTGATGGGCCGACGGGCAGCCCAATACACCTACCTGCCTAGAACCTGGCCCGGCACGCGCACGGCATGCCCACCCAGCACGAGACGTGGCCCGGCACGCCCCAGCCCGTGCCATGAGCCTCGTACCATGCTGGGCCTGAGGTTTATGAAAATGGGCACCGCACGGTCTAGCGCAAGTTGCTGGCCCTGCCAATCCGAAATCATGACGGGTCCGTGCCAAACATGTTGCGGGCCGTGCCGTACCAGCCCATTTACATCGCTATAAGTAACATGATGCCTCGAAAACATCAATAAAATTAACTATCAATCAATCTAAAACCCTAAAAAGGTACAAAATAAATCTTAAACTAGCTTCCACTTTAATCAGAATAACCGGTTATCGGTTTTGTCACTCTGTTAACTAATATAGTAAGATATTTCTTGGTACCCAAGCCCCCTCGACTCAACCATAGAAGTGTTAAGCTAACTTTCCTCAAGAAAGTCTTACCTAAGTCTACTCTTAGTACGTGTCTTATCTATAAGAACATACCCTACTACCTTGTTTAGAAAATCTACATCAATTTATTAAATACAACAAATCTGATCCTTATTTAACAAACCATAAGAGTATAAGTGTGGACACAATAACTAAATTGTCATGATTGTGACTTAATAGACACGTCTTAGAAAGTCTCCAACTGCTTCACCCATCATTTTCATCAGGCAGCAAGTTTAGGAAATATCTTGCCACATGGCAAAAAAAAAATAGCAGTTTTTTTAATAAAAAATTATTAACAAAAAAAAAAGGTTTTTTTCTGGTTAAAAAAAAAAACCGGTGAGTATAAAAAAAAAACACGGATTTAATCAAGTAGGAACCTCCTTGCCGATTTTACCAAAAAAAAGGAAACACACTTGCCGAGTGACTGACTTGACTCGGCGAAGACGAAGTCGGCAATGAATTGAAATGCCATCGTAACCATCCACGTGATTAATTTTCTTTCCACAAAATCTCGATTAGAAAATTCCTCCACGTTTCAATAATCCCAGTGAAAGATATCATGGCTCATGCCCCATCCTCCTCACAAATAAAAACGCTTATTTATTAATCCATTAAATATTAATTAACTGTTTTTAGAGCGTTTTGCTCTTTTCCTTTACTTAAAAGAAGTCACATGTAGACATGCATGTTTAATATTTCTTCACGCCAGCCAATACAAAATAATAAACAAATAAAAAGCAACCAAACAAGGCTAAACTTATTTTTTTTTCTCTATAGATAAAGCCACTTGAACAACCTTCAAAACCTCAAATCTGCAAAAATCTTAAAAATCTCTAAAATATATCTTTACACCTTCTCCTTTTCTTGCCTTTATACCATGGTGTTTAAATTCGGTTTCGGATCAGGTATCGTCCCGATCCGAACAACAAAAAAAAATTTTTTTTTGCTGAATCGGACAATCCAATTTGCCGAAACAGATACATCTCATCCGGATCGTCCGAATTGTATCGATATCGGACCGAGTTGAAGGTTTTTAGGGTTTTTGAGATTGGGTTTCAACTTGGGGATCGGACGATCCTTTACACCATACCTCAACACGACTAGCATAGCAATATCCTTTTTCAATTAATGTCATCATTTCTGTGAAGTTTTGTTAATGTTTCTATGAGTAACATTAAGGATTCAGAAGGTTGTTGTCTTCTTCAATTAATATCATCCATTTTTGTGAAGTTTTTTTTAATGTTTTTATGGGTCATGTTACGGATTCGAAAGGTTGTTTCATTGAGATATTTATTAGGTTTCAAATGTAGTTTTCTTAAGATTTCATTATTTGTTATATCCACTTAAACTGTCCAAAAGATCAAGAACGAAGATTGTTTATAAAACATGACATATTGCAAAGGAAGTAAAAGTTTGTATACATAAGATTTGTAGAAAGTAGTTAAATATGGATCAACTGTGTTGTAATTATTCTCGTGATGAACAATGATGGTTATAATATGATTTAAGCTATCTGGCAACAAATTCTCCTATAGTTTAAATTGTTCTTTGAGAGAGTTCTTTTGTTCAATTCCATCTTCTCCAATGTGAATTTAGTGATTGCATTCTGTTTTTACTAAATCATTCATAATCATTATTTTTTTGGTCTTAACCACGTGGTGTCCCCACACCCACTTAGGTGTCGGACTAATCCACGTTCGGGGAGGGAGCATTAAAGGTAAACCTCTGATCACGAGTGCTTTAAGTAGAATTCGAACTCTAGACTTACTTTCGAAGACGCCCACTAGAGCCCAGTTTGCTACCAACTGAGCCACACATCTGTGGCTAAAATCATTTCCAGGTAAAGGGATAATTTAGCCATATAAGAAAAATAATGTACTAGCATCTGCATTTGCCATCAAGAAAACTAACACTTAACAAAAGGGAGGTAAGTGTAACGGACAAGAGATCTAAAAGGGAGATTAGTATAATTTCAGAATTATAAAGAGGTCTGATTGTAATTGTCAAATATAGGTAAGTATAATTTTCTCTATTATAAAGGTGCGTATTAAAAGGGTATTCCAAAGATTGACAGGACGTTTTATGGTTTTTTCTTTTTCTCTAAGCCAAGATATATATAAATAATTTTTGCTATAAAGCGGTGACAGCTGGAAAATGAAAGAGCGCGTGTAATGCGTGTAGAGAAAAAGAAGATAGGAAGGCATGTGATGACCGCGGGCGCTGCAAATGAGTAGCACGTAGCTATCGGTCCCCAGTCGGTTGAAACAACTGTGCTCGGTCCTAGGGAAGTGGGCCCATGTCGTGTCACGTACACCTATCTCAATATCTGATCTCATACGTTATCTCGAAACACGTGGATTTTCCTTTTCGGATATAGTGACGTGTTGATATTGCTATGATGTATCTGCACTTTTGTTTGTTTTTTTTCCTTATTTATCCAACTAGGGGAAGATTTATCCGTATACTGACCTTTTTCTTTTTCTACTTTGCAGTAAGCATCTGTAATAAGTAATAACTTGTTGTTAGATGTTAAATGGAAGGTGACCGACCTCACTTTATGATGTAACATGGGGCTGGAGACTGAGCTAAGTTTTATTACACGGAATATGAGGGGAAAAAATTATTAATAAAATAATTCAACGAATAAGAAAAGTTTATGAAACAATATATACTTTTTACTTTTGAAAAAATATATATATATATATATATATATATATATATATATATATATATATCAAAATCTTAGGAAAAAACCCG
>JAUPMG010023273.1:0-15036 GCA_031762675.1 Pachysandra terminalis | reverse complement strand
TGAGGTTCGACACCCTCAAAATAGCCCTATCCTACAAGGATTCGTCCTATTGCGAGTGGTTAATTATTATTGACACAGCAATTATCTCGTCTCCTCTATCCTCTCCACTTTTAAATGTTAATTCTTCCTCTTCTAGAGTTGGGAGTAGGGGAATTTTGGGGATCGCTGTTGATGCTTGGTGGGTGAACCGACTCGATCCGTGGGTTGAGCCTAAAAGGAAAAGATGAACCAGTATGGATACTCAAAATCAATTGAAATGACAGAAGAAAAATTATTGCGCACACACACACACACACACACACACACACACACATATATATATATATAAACACACACATAGAGAATAAAAGACAATAGACAGATGTCAAATGACGTAATTATATTAAATCTTAATGATGTGGTCATCTTCGAGGATATGGCCGAAACAACTGCCTTATTATCCTTTGCCGAAATTTTCCGAATGCCGGCCATTGGAGGCTTAGTCTTCCTGGAAGAATGTAGTGGAGGCATTCTCATCATAGGATGATTCACGGGAACAACAATCAATGGCACCCTTGATGCCTTACTTCGAACAAAATGCATGGGCATCATGAAAAAAGTTATACCAGAACCTCAACATTTTTGGGGTACATACTACATGATGACACTCTCCCGCCATCAAGAGCTTTATTGTCGAGACGTGGAATAGCTCTTGAAAACCTCTCTTTGTGTAAAGAAGTCATGCGTGAGCGACACTAAACTCGGGTGCCCTTTCTGAAGGAGAAGTTTGCTTAAGCCCAAATTGTCTCACAAACCTTTGAGGATTATAAGCCTTTCTAATGTAACCATCTTCGAATCCACCCTCACCGAAAGACAACTCAGTAGAATGGTCATGGCATAGGCGATGAAATTAGAGGATATTGTAAGCCTATTTCCAAAATTAATTCTGCATAATGGAGACCTACCTCAAAAGCCGACGTCTTGTACTCCAGGCAATAGCAAAAGATAAAGGCGATACACAAATTGTGACTCGTCATCAACTAACGAGATGAAGTTGAAACCCTTCATACATTTGACATTATCCCATAACGCTACTCGGGTACGGTACTCATCATCATCATCAAGAAATGTATGAAGGGAGTGTTGTAGCCTTTGAATCTCTCAAACATAAAAAATTGCAAGAAGTTCGTACGAACGAAGGTCTCTATTTCATACCTACCGCATGAGGATGACACGACCCGATCTTTTGGTGCGACCAGGTGGAGTATTTGGATGGTCGCTTCACCAAGTTCGTAACTCATCGTCGCTAGGGATGATGCTCATTGGGTCCGAATTGCCAATGATTTCTAGACCAAGTAGTACATGCACATCCTCCAAAGGAGCGAATTTGCCACAAGAGGTTATAAATGTGTGATTCGTTTCGTTCCAGCGACAAATAAACTAGAATATGGCCCCTTTATCCACATTGACATTCGATTCCCAACACGCTCGGATGGCATTTTCCAAACCACATTTTCAAATTTTTTTCCTCAGAATTGGTGATGCTCATTGCTGTGCGCCAATTGTTGTTTTCAGGTGTTGGCGCGAGTGTAATTTCCCCCTTATAATCTTTTGGTTTTCGAGCGCCCTTTCATGTGCTCTAGCCACACTATATATAAAAAGGAAGTGGTCTCTTCCTCATTTGTCATTCTCTCATTTTCAAAAATTCCTCTTTCTTTGCTTTAAGTTGAAGAAGTTCTTTTATCCTCTTACTTGTGCAACTTTGTAATGGAGACGAAGAATCCTTCATGCACGCCGATGCCATTGAGATACTTCGGAGAGGACGGTCCTCATAACCCTCCCTCAGATTGGTCTAACGACCCATTGTTGGATGATCTTCTCTGGAACCGGGTGCCCCATCGTTTTGATTTGGCAAGATATTCCCCAAACAAATTGGCTTTTCCTTTCCTAACAGTACACGCCAAAGAAGGTATCGTTCCTCATCTACTCTCAATACCTCTCCTGTGCTTCGAGGCGGGGAGTTATCCACCTAGCAAAGCTCGGTTCCAATCTCATATGTGTCAGCCCGCGGGTTGGCGTGAATGGTGCCAATATATTTTGGTAGTTACATTTAATGAAAATAAATATTTAGGATTTGTCTTATTTAGGTGGATGCATTTCAGAATTTAATAATGAGGACTAATGAACTAATTAGAGCAATAGGTCAGTTTAGCAACCGTTATGCCATAATTAGGGGTCTACGTGTAATTAAGTAGCTTTTGGGGCAGGGAGTGTAATTATATTAATATAGTGTTTTGGTCTTGGGTGTTGTGCATGGAGTGGGATAGAGAAGTGGGGGTGATGGAAGGAAAGCTTCCACCCATTTCCCTATTCGTTTGTACCCATGGTGGAAGGAAACAAGGAGAAGAGTCTTTGGAGAAGGAAAAGCTAACCCTAGCCGTCCATAGTGAGGAAGAAGAAGAAGGAAGAAGTGGAAAGGAAGAAGAAGGAAGAAGAAGAATGGAGGAGACGAATGGAACAAGGATCCCGGAATTCGAACCTCAACGCATTAAAAGTAAGTTTCATTTTCTGTATGATTCACATGAAAGAACCGAGTCATTTCCGATTTCGTATTTCCGTTAAAAGGGTTTGATAATTCATCTTGGATTTGTATTCATTGATGATACATGTGTTTATTCGCCTTGATTACGGTTTTACATGATAATATATGACTTGTACACTTTAAAATGTTTTATTTTGAATTGCGACCAGAGAGAAACCCTGGAAAATCAAATCTGGGCTGCTGGCCCGAGATCCATCGGCAAGTACCTACCTGCACACCGGTGGCGCTACCGACAGAAACCCAGAAAACCATAGGTGGCCTCCACCAGGAGGCACTGGTACATTGGTGAGCCTATTGACAGGGGCCATTTCTGTGTTGTTTATACCCCCACCGGTACACCGGTGAGGTTACTGATGGAATGTGTGTCTGTGCTTTAGATAATTTGAATTGGGTTCTAATCATTGTTGGTTGGGGATTGGTTTTCCATTGATGAGACTTGATATATGGAATCAAAGTATGACCTGAAGGCTCTAGCCTACCTACGGGGAATCAACTTTGAGTTACAGAATGAACTAGCTTGGATTGTGAGTGCCAGGTGTTTGGGAAATGGTCTCATAGAATCAAAGGATGGTCGAAAGGATCTAACCTACCTGCGGGGTATCACCTTTGAGTTCTATGATCTACCCTATACCAAAGGATGGTCGGAAGGCTCTAACCTACCTGCCAGGTGTATGGACACATAGATAGCTTTCGATGGAGGTTATCACTAGAGGTCCTATTGATGTTGGGTTTATAGCTTGTCTGGTTAACCAGGCAACGATTGATTTGAGTTGTAAATTGATAACTTGTTCGGGCAATCGGGCAGTGACGGATAAGAGTATCGTATGGTTTGATTGGTTGAACACTATTAGGAAACTTATGATGGTTCCCAGTAGATTATTCACATGTATGGGCGCATGGATAGTTTCTAATGGAAATTATCATATGAGTCCTAAGTTTACTTAATGCATTCATGCTAGGCTTATGTAAGTTGTTAAGTGAGCCTGGGAGGTGGAAAAACTCTGGATTATCCTTGCGAGGTTTATCTGGATATGTTGACTATACCTGTGGGTTGAAATTCCCACTTAAATAGGGGTAGGATTCTTGCGAGGTCCTATACGGTTGGCTAAACCTTGGTAGCCACTCTCTAAAATCAGCAATTGGTATCCTTCATGCCATATTGATGGGTTAGCTACCCTACAAAGAAGAGGGGCATCCGGCTATTCCTGGTGACCTATATCCCGAATATTGTTTTGGTTGGAAGCTACATTGAGGGGCACTTAACTAGTTACATGAGTTTAGTACAATGCACATCCCATATCATTCTTGCATTCCCTTGATTGATCATGTCATGTAGGTCATTTGAATGCCATTCTCTCATTTCATATCATTTATCATCCTGTAAATTATCATTGTCACACTTACTATTTACCTTGTGATTATTCGACATTTTTATTCCTTGGATTAGTTGTTGACGGTGCTTTATGAGGATTGGTGATAGATATGGTCTTATTGGGCATTCTAAGCTCACACGACTTATTATGTTGCAGGTTGAGTTGTGATGAGGACTAATAAGAGACCCGATGCTAATTTACTTCATCTCAGCTCCAGCATTAGGACTAATGTGGTCGTGGTAAAATTATTGTAGTTTGATTATGGTACGAGTTGTATTGTTGTATAGTTGTATTTGAACTTGTGACCCTTCTGAGGTCACATGGATTTATGTATGTTATTTCTTTTGGTTACGCACACTAAATATTTAATGAAAGTAATCAATGTTGCTTTTATTTCCTTGTATTTGATATGGAAATTCGCGTTCCATGCGTGGAACCCAAAGGTCTCACTTCGAGATACATGCTGCCCGCATTGGGATTCATGCCACGGGTTTCGGTACGTGATAAGACAAATGTCACAATAACAAGCTGACGTGTGGCATGGTCATGAACGATATTTTGGGTAACACCCTTGGTGACAACTTAGACATAAACATCACCCCGACTAAGAAACATCTTGCCAAGACGCTCCTATGAAGAAGGGTAATGTGCTACTATCATGAGCATTGGGACCATGCGAGTCATGGGACGATCGCTATGCCTGTAATCGGCTATTTCATCTGAACAGAACTACATGAAAACAAAATTCTCTGATCTTACTCTTTCGATACAAAACAATATTAAAGATATATTCAAAGCCTCACATTCTCCAAGGAGACAAGCCTTGGTAAAAATGCACCTCCGTTTAGAGGAAAAGACAGTCCTCAACGACGCCATCACCTAAGGGAAAAACAACCCTTGACGACGTAGTGAAGGAAAGACAGCCTTCACATTCATCTTCTTGCCTAAAGGGAAGACAACCCTAACAGTGAGGGAGGGAAAGAAATCCCTCACCAACTTACGTCTAGGGGTAAAGATAGCCCTCGACAACGTAGAAGGAAAGACAACCTTCATCTTCTTGCCTAAAGGGAAAGACAGTCCTGACGGTGAGAGTGGGACAAACAACCCTCATCAACTTACGTCTAGTGGTAAAGACAACCCTCGATGACGTAGAAGGAAAGAGCCTTCATCTTCTTGCCTAAAGGGAAAGACAACCCTAACGGTGAGAGAGGGAAAGACAATTCTCACCAACTTATGTCTAGGGGGAAAGTGTAAGGACTTGAAAAACTAGACTAGAAAAGAACTTGTAATAGAAGGGTAAAATAGTAATTTAATAAATCCATAATTAAAAACTAACCTAAAGTTGGTAAAAAAAATTATAAAAGCGATATGCAACTTGAAGTAATTAAATTAAGAACTTATAATAACAACTTGGACTTAATTAGGTTAATTGGGCTAAGAATAAGAAAACTGGGCTTATTTACTTAGGTTGGACTTAACTAGACTAGGCATGAACTTAGTAACTAAACTAATGGGCTTAAGTGAAATCCCTAAGGCCCAAGGAAATTAAATACATAATTAATTAATAACAATTTCCGTAGCTAATTAATAGGAAAATTTTATATACATGATTATAATTAAATTAGGAGTCTAGATAACTGCTAAACACCAATTTACAGTCCTAATATAACTAGAACTCCTAAATCATTATAAAGACAATTGAAGTAAGTGAATTAAGGGATTAGAAGCAAACTAATTTTGTGAAGAACCCTAGCTGGAACTAGAAGAGGATCAACAACGTACAAAATTGAAGAACACATATCAAAGAAAGAATCTACAGCAAAATAGGTGAGTTTTCCTTCATTATCTTGCGTATTTACTTCTAGCCTAATGTTGTAAACATGATGAAATTCTTGTGATTGATTTCTAAACCTTCCACATGTTCTTATAATTAAAACCTGGAAATAAGGATCCAATAAGGATAGAGTAATTATCACCATCTGTTTAGGAAATCGAAACGAGAGAAATATAGGTTCGTCCCTTCTTTTTTGTCCTCAAAAACCTGCACGACCCAGTCAAATCCGACCCACTAAAACCCACCATTCGAGTTCGTTCAAACCCCATCCAAAATCCCTATGAAAACCCCAGCAAACCCTATTCGAAATCTACAAAATCCTCATCAAAAACCTTGTAGAAACCCCTTTCAAAACCATCCAAAAATCCAGCAAAAACCTTATTAGAAACCTGCAAAATTCCCATCTAAACCCTTACTGAAACACCCCAAAAAATCCTACATTAATCCCTGATTCGTCAGGTATGAAAACCCCAATTTTTTTGATTCGTTTTCCCCAAATCCAAACCGGTTTTGCTATGCGTTTTCCCATTCGTCCCTACCCGGATTCTCCGATGTAAAAATGTCTTTCTAGTTCCTCCTAGTCCATCAATGAAGAATACTCCAGTTTTTCCATCTTTTATCCTCTGCATTATAATCCAATATGCACTTTTTTGTTCAACAGTTAAATGTGAAATTGCTAATAAATTATCATTTGTATTTGGGATATTTGATTCTTCCTTGATGTCTTTCAAAATTATTTCTTCATCTGTTTCATCATTATGTGGAAGTGATTAATCATAATCTAGACAATTTTTCCTATCGATTTGAGGAAGGAATTAATACTTTGTAACACCTTCTATTGGATCATATGTTCAGTCAATGATCTCATGTTATTGAAGCCCTCAGTCATTGCATCTTTGAATTTTTCCCATAGTAGTTTTGGTTGTTGTGGTGCACAATACAACAATATTGTGGCGAATAATCTCTGTAAAGTAGACGCCATTTGAAAGGTTGATGCCTCATATAAAATTTCTTCTAAGCTGTTATCATCTTCAAGTAAGCCAAGTCTTCAAGTTGTTTCATGGAAAGGTGACTTATTGAAGAAGTACTCTTGCAAGATAAGAACATTAGAGATTTAATCATATAAAAGGGGTTGCCATTTCTAACATGGCCCTATGATTTGGTGAATTTCGTTTGGAGTTCGCATGTATAATTTATGGGGATGATAAATGTATTACCTATTAATGATCCGAAGTAGCACATCATATCCTATTATGCCAATCACTCTTCGTTAGGATCATGACACACATCCAAAATGATTAATCAAAGCGCATAAGTACTGGCAATGCATAATTTGTAATAGATATGAATCTAAATACTTTGATTGATAAGATTAGAATTCACCATTACCATTGCATCAATAGAGATAAAAATTTGGTGAGTTTGTCTTAAGATAGCCTAAACTATCGTGCAATCGTTCTATCAAGAGTGTTTCTTCTCATATATAACATGTGAGTAAAACAAAGAGAGGAACAAAGAGAGAGGGTATCGAAGTACTAGGTAAGTCAACAAGAACGCATACCACATAGCAAGAAACCTCAGAATTTGAGGGACCCAAAGTCTCCCTTATAGGTCTCAAAAGATATGATGAATTATCACGCTTTGTATATGTCGCATATCAAAAAACTCATACGTGTATATGATTGTTTCCTTATTTATCTCCAAATTTTCAGTAGTTGTCTAGTAGTCTTGATTTGAGGGCATGCTCTGCTATTTATAGGGAAAAGTATCCAATTATATCCTCTCAGACCAGGATAAGTGTCCAGAGAGGAGGGTGGAAATATCCCCATGTAACAATGCATATCCAAACCTAGGCTTTTTCAACGTACCTAAGTTATTTCCAGAAGGAAATTGGGTGAGACACTCAAATATGTGAATTTGCTACGTGATAGGTTGCATTAAAGTCTAGAAGATCAAGGGCCATATGACATGTGTAACATGCATAAATATCTAAAAAGAAACGTTTCCATTCTTGTGCTGCCCTTCCTGACAAGAAAAAATCCCCCCAGATAAGATAAATAACAGATATATAAGTAGTTGAGGTTTTATAACGTGATATTTGGGGATTTATTACAATCATCTTTAAATAAATGAGTCATTCAAATTCCACAGATATATTCTTCAAGCCTTCATTCATTGTCGAAGGTACCCTTTTTGGCACCATAGTTTGTATTCCTTCAAAGGAAGTCAGAGTAACTGCATGAATTACAAGGTGACCAGTATATTCTCGAATTACCCATATAGAGTCCTTAGATTTAAGTTTCGCCGTAGGCAATTCGTTTTCATGATCAATAATCCCTGTAAGGAAGAGTCAACTTAGAATCCTTCAAGGTTATAGGTTAAGCAATCAATTCGAGTGTCTTTGAATTGAACTTAGTGAAATCATAAGTAAACATGTTTCCTTCGAAATGCCTTTAAAGTAAAGTGTAATGAGAAATCCCTCCAAGTCCGCATATGTCATCCAGAAGTGACTTCTGAGGATGGGAGTATAAACATGCCTTCGAAAGACTTTCCTTGAGGATTTCCTTTGAAGTCAGTGAATGTGATGCAAGATGTCATCCGAAGGTGTTTCCTAAGGAAGGATAAGTATGAATTCGAAGGTCTCTTCGAAGTTAGTAAGTTGAAGAATCTATTGAGGGTGAAAAACCCATATATTTTTCCTTCGAAGGGGACAAAACCCTTGATCCTTTGAGGGTGACAGGACCTTAGTCCATTGAGGGTGACAAGCCCTTGACGAATTGACCATCTCATGGTGGTTAGCTTGTAAATTGACCATCTGAGGGTGGTTAGCCCATGTTAGTTTAAAAGGGTCAGTTCAATCCTTTGGAGGTTTACTTGTTAATGAAGTTATCTATAATGACCCAAAAAATTTCAAAATGTAATTAAGGGTATTTTGGGTAAATTGCCCAAAGGTAAGATTAAACTAGTAAAAACAAGTAGAGCGTGAGTGATGATAATTGTATAATTACTTATTGTCTGATTTTAGAATGGTGACCTTATAAGTTAAATTAGAATAGTAAGTTGAACCTTGAACCAACCAGCTGGTCCAAACTTAAGTGAGACCTAACCCTTGTGAACCAACTTATGGAACCTATAAATAGATCCTTTTGTCTTTAAAACCCTAAATTTTGGTTGCTGGAGAGTGGAGAGGATGAGCATTCTCCAGAGGCTGATCGAGAACAAGAAACCAAATGGAAGGAAGCCAAGCATAAGGAAAAACCGCAACCTCGTCGATTTACAAGTGAGTGAATTCTTCAATTCATGGGTATTTGGGTAGAATTCCAAATATCAGCAATAGTATAATCTCCAATGATTCTTAAATATGGTATTATGTGTGTGAATTTGATGATAGAAGGACATACTTGTTAATCTTATGTTTGCTGAGTATTAACATATGGAAATTAGGGATTTAGCTTCTAATGTGTAAGTTTTGAGTCAAGATACTATTAGTATGTTTATTCCTCATTAAATAGAGTAATATTATCTTTATAGACCCCATTGCATAACCCTATGTTGATTCAAGTTAATAAATAGGTGTATTGTGGCCGTTGGTGGACCCATCGGTACATTGACTAGTCCACCGACAGTATACGTTTTGAGGTGTGTTGAGGAGACTGTTAGGGCTGAGGTGAACTACCTCCTTTTTCAGGTATTGACCATCCTTGGACAGTTGTTTGGCACTTGTGAGCAGAGTTAGTGTGTGGAGAAAGAGTGAGAATACATAGGGCTTGGACCCATCCATGAGGGGTTAAGCTATGTCTCATGAGTAGACTAGTAACGTACCAACCTGTCTACCAACTAGGGTGACTCTAGGAATCATAATGTGGTGGAACTTGATGATGATTAATTAAACTTATTAGTGAACTTAATATGTATAGATTAAATTATTCCAATTAGGAATGGTAGTGGGATTAAAGAGTGTTAGAAAGACACACCTAATATGTTCGGATTGTGGATTCTAAACCATGTATTGGTAGTACATAAGCATCAGGACTATGTGTGAAAGAAATTCATCATTAGTGTAATTATTAAGTGAATTAAATAATAAGACTAATAAAACTCTGATGTCATAATGATGATTACAATGGTAAGAGATATGAACCCTTGATTAATCTGATGTTGAGACATGTGAATGAATGTTATGTTTCAATACTACATTTACGGTGTGATGTGATGAATGACAGTGTTCATATGCAATTACATATTTGATACAACATGTGAATTACTTGGTGACTTAGACTGGTGTGTACACCAAAGTATGTGGAACATGGGTGTGTAAGCCCATGATGCGTGATGAATTGAATGGATGTAGCTGCTTATGTGATGGAGTGATTTTCCTTTATTTCATATAGATAAATTATGATCAATCGGAATACCATTGCATTTTATAATGACTTCACGGTCTGGAGGACCATATCTTGTTGAGACTTTAGAAAGAGTTAACGGTTAATGCTAATGAGAATTCCTTGAGAGGTATGATGAAGGTGATGACATGATATGTTCAAGATACCCAATTTATTAAATGTTTGTCTTACCTATTGATGGGAGTGAGCTGGAATGTGGCACGGGGGAGAGTCTTGTGCTAACGCCGAGGAGTCCCTGATTCGTTATGTGATCAAAAATAGAGGTGGAACATGGACTTCCCATGGGTTGAGAATCCCTAAAACTATGGTGTACACATAGAATCTATCGAGAGTCCTGTAGCCAGAGATGGCCAATGTCATCCAAAGGGATGCAAAGTGAGATAGGTAGCGATCAGTGCGAGCATACATCAGTCATACCCCAATAGCATGCATATCATATGTTTGCGTTTGATTTGTGAATATGAAAAAGAGAGATCTGACTCTCTTGTGAATGGTCATGGAGCATCCTGCATCATGTTGATATGTAGTTGTGTGGACTAGCATGCATAATACCTAACCCTGCGAGGATGAAAGAGTGAATTGCACTATGTGCGAATTGTTACAATGAGTAGTACTTTTAGTAGATAAATGTAATTAAATCGAGTAGATGATAACTTAGTTATAAATAGTGATTAAGATAGAACTTCTTTGTTAATGGTATCAGAATTGTTAGATAGTAATGGTGAACCACAAGTATAGTTTGAACAAGACTACTTAGATATTAGTTATATAATACATGAAGGTAAGGATTAAATCCTCGATATCACAACTCACCTATATGGTATTTTATATGTATATATTGGTCTGTGTTTGTGAGTAAATACCCAAGTATTGTGGGTTCACCCACGGGCTTTACAGCTCACACTCTTTAATATATGTTTTTCAGGTCGTGCTGCTTACTATGATAGAATTGATTAGCGGAATTTTGGAAGAGCACTCCTAAACTTTCATAATTGGTTAGTAAGATCCTAGTTATACCTATCTAACATTCAGATTATGTTTAATTTCTGACTCTTGTTATGCACTTGTTTGCCACCTCCTGTGGAGTAGGTGAGAGTTACATTTACCAATTTCTAGTGGGGACCTCAGATGGGTACACCCTAGAATTGGGATGAGATAAAGTTGTATTAGAGCCTAGGATATATAAAAATCTTAGGTCAAGAGGTAATAGATGAGCAAAGAGGAAGTAATAGATATAAGACAAGTCGTAGATGGGTTAAGGGAGTAGATATGTAAGGATGGGAATGAGAGTTGTCTGTTGATTGTGCTCCTTAAAGGATACTTTCCAAGAGATGCTGAAGGATAGTAAGGCCACTATACTCGAGGATCCTAGGATTGAACTCTAAGGATGTGATGTATGGTGAGCATACTAGGTTGGAAAGTCCAGTATGACTTTAAAACCAAAGGCTTCCAAGGTGTTGATTGCTAAAAAGTATACAAGTATGTAAAACCCCAACACTGACCAAGTACCTCCATAAGTCTGAGGAAGATGTAGTTGCAAATGCATTAACCCATTAATTTATGAAAAGGAATGTGTGTTAGCATATCTATAAAGAATGATTTAAAAGACATTATGTGAGCTAATTATTGGGGACTATTCCCAAAATATGAGTAATAAAAAGGACGGAAGAAAATTCAGATCTATAAAAGGAGTATGAAAGTGGAACAAGGAGACTCAAACCTCAATAAAATAATGCTATAATGGTTTACATTGTGACTTAAGCGTGGGTGATCATAATGTACAATGTGCTATGTAGTGAGAACCTCTAATGTGGCTTAAATTTACGACTTCTATTGTTTTATATGGTGATGATTCAAGTAGTTGTATAGAGTATTAATGATTCATTAATGAGTAGAAAACAAAAAGGAATAAAGTAGTGTATAATCGAAATTTTTAAAAATTTTCAACCTTTTCAAAACTTTTGGGGCGTCGGTGGACCCATCATCGGTAGGAATCAATGCACCGATGGCACGGAACTACCGAAACCATAGGTCCACCGCACGTGAAAAACTTAAACCCTTTTGCTTGAAACCCAAATAAAACCGAGCCTGTCCTTATTGTAGCATTCATGATGATGCTTCTCAATGAAGGAGAATAGTGGTCTAGTGGGGTCATTCCTCATTTTAGGGTTGAACTGCATGTCCTCGAAGAACATTTAGAACTTGGTGGTGGTGTGCAAAGCTTCACTCAACTTGGAATTCGGACTACATCCAGTATCCATACAAGTGGCAAACATGAGTGCAATTTCTTTTCCTTTCCCTTGATGTTGAGGGAGAGGATCAGTGCGCACCGTTGCTTCTAGGAGATCAATATCTCCAGCAACCAATCTAGTATGGAACAGCTTTTTCAAAAGCCCAACAGTTGAAGGCGGCATGTTGAGTGTTGCGATGAAACTTGCAGTACCGGGGAGACTTCTTGTCTACCTCCGAAGGTTCTTTGTCAATAGGAGGTAGTGAGACGGGATGGTCCTTGATCCACTCTTGTCGTAAGGCATCCAATTGTGCAAGGGAACATGTTGCCTCTGGAGGAGGCACCCGTTTCACCCTATTATTGTTATTGTTGGGTTTACCTTTTTCCTTTGGACTTGGTTTCTCATCCTTTTTCGTTGTCACAGTAAGAGTTTGTTTCCTTTCTCCTCTCTTCCCAGGAGCAAGGATGGAAGCATTTGTTCTCTTGGTAGCTTTATATAATTTGGTGAAGCTGATGATGTCATGATTCTCCAGGTGTACTCGATAGAGGAGTAGCATGCCATTGATACAAATTCTGACAATTTTTTCCTCAGCAACCACCTTAGTACAAGTGATCACAAGATCCTTGAAGCGTTTGACATAAGCTATCAGATCTTCATCTGGCTTCTGTCGTTCACGACTAAGATCAATAATAGTGAGCTTCTCCTCCATGATAAAGAACATACAGTGGAATGAGGCAACCATATCCTCCCAGGTTCGAACTGACCCGGGCTTCAAACGGCTATACCATGCATATGCTCTCTCGGAGAGTGATTTAGAGAACTTGCGAAGGAGAAGTTCTCTATTGCCGGCATAAGCCCTCAGGGCTTCAATAAAACGGCTTACGTGCTCTCTAACGTTTTCTATCTGTCTAGAAAACTGTGGGAAGGTTGGAGTTTCATAATCCTTTGGATATGGTTTGTTGAGAAGTTCCTTCGAGTAAGGAGGAAAGAAGTCACTCCCAATCCAATCAGTGTCCTTTGACTGAGATTTGTGGAGGAGATCTTCTACGTCAGCCATAGTAACAAAACCAGTTTTGGCAGCATGGGAAGCTTCTGGTATAGACTAAGGAGAGTCTACAGCGGGGGATGCTTTGAGAATACTATCTGGTGGATTACCTAAAATAGCAGCAAACTAATCTTGTAGGACTTGAATTGCTTCCATGATAGGTTTGGCCGCTACCGGAGGATTGGTAGATAGCACAGGTTCCTCATTAGGATGCTGTTATGGAATTTCTTCCATGGTGGGAACAGTATTTGTAGTGGGTGGATCCATTGGAAACGAGCAATGGGATAACAACTAAGACACAAGAATAGTTTGAAATAAACGACTACAATTTCTCCAGTGAAGTCACCAAAATGGTGATGAAGAATTTATAACAGATAGGAATCCGAATAATTTGATTGATAAGATTAGAATTCACCAATACAATTGCATCAATAGAGATAAAAGTATGACGAGTCTGTCTCAAGTAGCCTAAACCATCATGCAACCGTTCTATCAAGAGCGTTTCTTCTCAAATATAACCTATGAGTAAGACAAAGAGAGGAGCAAAGAGAGAGGGTATCGAAGTACTAGGTATGTCAACAAGAACACATACCACAAAGCAAGAAACCTTAGAATTCGAGGGACCCGAAGTTCTTTTTATAGGTCTTAGAAGATATGATGAATAATCACTCTTTGTATATGTCACGTATCCAAAAGTTATACTTGATTTTGATTGGTCTTTTTCCTAATTTTTCTCCAAATTTTCAGTAGTTGTCCAGTAGTCTTGATTTGAGGGCATGCTCTGCTATTTATAGGGAAAAGTATCTAGGAATATCCTCTCAGATCAAGACAAGTGTCATTCGAATAAGTGTCCAGAGAAGACATTGGAAATATCCCATCCAGCAATGCATGTCCAAACCTACGCATTTTCAACGCACCTTAGTTATTTCCAGAAGGAAATTGGGTGAGTCACTCAAATATGTGAACTTTCTCTCTGATAGGTTGCTTTAAAGTCTAGAAGATCAAGTATCATATGACATGTGTAACATGCATAAGTATCTAAAAAGCAATGCTTCCATCCCTAAGATAATATAATTAACAGATATGTAAGTAGCTAAGGTTTTATCACGTTATGTTTGGGGTGTTATTAAAATCATCTTTAAATAAAGGAGTCATTCAAATTCCACAGACATATTCTTCAAGCCTTCGTTCACTTTCAAAGGAACCGTTTTTGGTAGATTAGTCTATATTCCTTTGAAGGAAGTCAGAGTAATTGCATGCATTACAAGGTGACCAGTATATTCTCGAATTACCCATATAGTGTCAAGAACCAAATCGAAAATTCCTAAATTCTGAGATTTTCTAATTTAATCGCAACCTTCATCCCATATTTCTACGAGTGTGGATGTAACGACCTGAACCAGATTTTTCCAATTTCATGGGTTATCCAGTCGAAGCATCACCTTCACCTCGTATTTCTATGAGAGTGGCAACACAACAATTAAATCATAAGGGAAGTCCTGAGCAGTTCTAGTAAGATATAAGTAACTAATATGCCTAGAATAAATTTCTAGCATTCTAAGCAACAAA